>LTAE01015555.1:0-10254 GCA_001647135.1 Pontederia paniculata
TGTACATTATCGGTCGCCCTCTTTACACTTTGGTAGACCGTCTATGCCTTACTGCTGCTCATCATATGCTCTCTTCCTCTGATGTTGGTCGACCGCTTATATCCTTAGGACGCCCACTGGACACTTATGGTTCTTCTTATATAACTTACATGTGCATTGGTCGTCCATTCCTTCAGCTCAGGTCGATCACTGTACTGAACTTGAATATATCATGTCACAGAAATCAGCTCAAACAAGTTCATCAGTACAGACTGAGTTCACTTACAAATTTGTGATCATTCAAAACATTCTCGGGATCCTAGATTCAACAATTCCATCATGAAGGTAGTTGGCTTTGGTCCTGCCACTGTCAAAGGCTAGTTAGGCCTTGTGGGACTCTCTCCATGACCCAAATAAATCTCATAAACTTGGTCCCCGAAGGAACCCACAATTCCCGAAGGAACCATGTGTCCCCTAAGGAACGAAACATTAGCTTCCGAAGGAATCCAATCGGGTCAATTTTTGTCATCAAAATAGAATCCTACCATCATGGTAAACCCTGCCATCATTTGGAGCCAACATACCATCCATGCAAATTCATTCACATGCAAGATTCACTTTAACTTAATTAGACTTAGGCATATTCTCCTTTCTAAGTTACAATCATCTTCAAAGCATGCAATCATCTTACTTTAATAGAACATAAAAAGGGAATTATAAATCTATTATTCCTTCACAACACGTACCACGCCCAAATAGGACACGACCCATTTTATGGGGTCTACATGCACGACTCATCTTCGTCAAGACACAGCTCGCGTCATGATAAGACACGACCCGTGTCGTGTTCTTACCTATCGTTGGTCGGGACATGGAGCTTGCCTCGAGCGACGTAGCATGTGTTTTGCTGGGTGCCAACAAGCCACACGACCTGTGTTCGGAAAGGACATGGTCCGTGCCAAATCTGCGGGAGTGTCGACGTTGTCTTCAACTGGGTAACACAGCCCGTGTCAAGGGGCGACGCGGCCCATTTCCTCTGCTCCGGCATCATGTGCCAGACTCGACGCGGCCATTCTCGACATCTTCGAACCCAGCCCGCATCCTGAACGAACACGGCCCATATTCGGTGTCCAGGTTGCATCTCCATCCCGAACCAATCATAATATTTATGTAAGATTTGTAGAGATTTACAAATTTGTAAGTGACCTAGGCTCTGATACCAATTGTAGGATCTGGAATGGCACCAAGAGGGGGGGTGAATTGGTATATTAAAATCTTTCGTTCTTCTTGTTTAATCTAGATGTGTTATAATTAGCGGAAGCAAACAAGTATGAATATAAACACAAATAGAGAGAGAAGAGTAAGAAGAACAAACACAAAACAAACACAAAGTTTGTTATCGAGGTTCGGCCGAACTCCTGGCATACGTCCCCGCTCCGATCTTCTCCACGAGATCTTCAGAGTTCACTATATCCCGATAAAAGATTATAAATCTTGACATCCAAGTTCCAGAGGGGTACCGCCTCTCAACGTGCAGTGACCTCTTTTCGAATTATTAATACATTAGTGATTAATTGGAAGTGTTTTGTACAGTGCTATGTTGCATATATTTTACTCGTCTTTGCCCAGAATTTCCAGCTACTAGTCCAATTTTCCAATCACCTTGTTTGCTTTTATCTCTTTCTGATATTCCCAGTACCAGAAAACTGTGCTAGTTATATAGGTAAACATCTATGTTTATGGGCGAAACTCATCTAAACCTCTTGTGGTAATAACCTAGGTTTCTGTGGGAAACCGCTCGTGCTCATGGATATGGTTGGTAATGTATAGTTACGGTTACTATTTTTATTGGTCAGACTGACAAGTAGCAACCTGTTTTAATTTATTTTCTCATTAAGAGCAGTCTTTTCAAATCTTATCATTTAACTTTCTAATTAATTCCTTGTGAGAGAGTTATCTATTTTCTGGCTATATGCATTATCCATAATAGTTTCTAGTACTCTCAATATAATTATCTTTTTATTTTTAGATTATCTCAATTCTGATACTCAGTTCATCAATGAACAAAAACCTTTAGTGCTTGTTGAACTGCCTTTTTTAACCAGAATCTCCTGGCATCATTCCTCCTGGTAATCCTTTTTTTTTCCGCCTAGTTTTACTTGCTGTGGATAACATTGAGTATATGTTAAGCCTAAATGCTGATCTTGATCTTGTTTAATGCAGGTGAATGTGCTGACACTGCTGGTAAATTTATCGACGGACACATTTTCTGTGTTATCATTTGCAGCTCTTGGTATATTATATTTATACAGCTCTGTTTTGACAATTGTTACTAGTCTAGCATGATTTTGGTTCATGGCCCCGGTTTGGTTAGAGAAAAAAATTAAAGGAATAAAACACTAAAACACGATACTCATACAAATTCCAAAAATTAGATGTATTCCTATTCTATCGAGTTTGGATTGAAAAGAATGAAAAAAATAAAATATGATATATTGTAGAAAAATAATAATTATAAATAATTGATGATCGGCCATTAAATGATATAAAAAATAATATAATAATTGTTGTTAAAAAATAAATGAAATATTATTAAAAAATAAAAAAAAACATGGAATATAAGTATCCCACCCTTTTAGAAAAATATGTTTATTATTCTTTCATGGTTAAAGCTGGTGGTTTTAGGGTTTTCTAGGTAGTTTTAAACGAACAAGGTTGACCAAATTAAACCTATTATATTGGGTATTTGGTTGTATTATTGGAATAATGAGATATTCCACTATTTATTTTGCCACCCAAAGAGCCCCTATATGTCTAACTTTGTTATTCACACCTTGCAGAATTTTCCTTTGTCATAGTTAGATTTAAATTACTCGAGGTTTTTTATTATTTTTTATCTTCTTTTTTGGAAAAAAATTTGATGTCACAAAGTTTTGTTAGTTTAAAATATCATATTAGTTAGGATTATCAGTTATCTAGTTTTCCTCTTTTTTATCTTTGGATGATTTATTTGTTAATTTAGATTTTTTAGTTGGAGTCAAACTCTATCTAAGAGTACTTATGAATAAACTAATTTAATTATTTTCCTCAAGTTGAATTTTGTGTTCTTTTCTCGTGTGGATTTATGATGCCTTCGGTGGATTTCAGAACAACTATTTTTCTTCTCAATTTAAAGCAACTACTCACAAATCAACATCATTAGTAGATTCCAAGGTTCTCGAAAGATTCCAAAGTTATTTGTTCGTTGTTCGCCTCACGTTATTGCCATCATCACCCAATCACATCCATCTCCCACAACTTTGTTGTGTCAAGTGGTAATAGAGCAGATGATTAGACATGCAGTTATCTTTGATTTTGGTTTTAAGAAAATACAAAAAAAGTCATCCAAACTCATTATCGCAAAATCGCCCGCTGCTGTTTTCTAGCCGAGTTATACCGTCATAATAATCCAAATTTGAGGAGGAATTCTTTTCAAGAAGAGGAGTTTGGTGTAGTACAAATCTTATTAGTTTAAAGTTTTAGAATTATTAGTTATCATTTTTTTATCTTAGGATGAACTTTTTTATTATTTTAAATTTTTTAGTTGGAATCGAACTAGTAAATTTCTATATAACAGTTTGTTTGATATGAATATATTAGACTTTGTTGCATTCCAAAGTAACTATTCTTCTATCAATTTGAATCAAATGACTCACAAGTTGACATCGTTGATAGATTCCAAGGTTCTCAGTGGATTATGAAATTATTTGTTCGTCGTTCGCCTTGTCTCATCGATGTTGTCGCTCGCCTACACCCATCTTTTGCGACTCCCCTGTGTCAAGTTGTGTTTCATTCTCATAATGCTTGATGATTTCAAGATCTCTCTACTTAGAAAAGTCAAGGTCTCTCTGATTTAAAGTTTAATTCTAACTTTAAATCATCAATGTCGGCATTATCAGTCTATTCTTGACCTCCTTCATCATACTAGCCTTAAGGTAGACAAGGTGTTCTCTATTATTTTTTCAAGATTTTGCTTTTATGAGCTTTGATGATAAAACAGTGCTGAGATAAGACACCATTGCAACTTGTTTTCTGAGCTGCAAATATCAATGATCCATGCAGGATACAAATGGAAATGGTTCTCTGTTCACAATTTGGATCAAGCAAACCTCACATTAATTAATCCTTAATAATTGTGATAATGCAATCTTTGGATTGCCAATCAAAATCAATAATCATGCTGTGATACGATCCGATGTACCAAAAGTTATCCTCATTTTGCTAATATCTTTGTTTTTTCTTGGTTTAACAAAATTTAATTCCTTTTTCTTCATTTCCATGTTTCTCACTGATCAGTGTGGATACGTTTGTTGAAAGAGTTTCCCGCCGAATGGTAAGGAAATTCACTGAACTTATTGTTTGTCCTTCCTCAAAAGAGAAGTCATCACCCCATCACTGGAGTGTAGTTAAAATTGTAGATTAGATAAACTGTTGTAGTTCAATATCAGATTTTCTGAGAAAAGGAAGGAATATTTGACTGATTGATTAAGTGACCAGTGAGCCATCAAAGCATATACTTGTGTCTTATTTGCATCTTGAATTAACAGCAATCGCGTTGTGCATTGCAATGCAGTATACATTTTGCTCATCATTTCCCAAAATTTCCAGGTATTAGTCCAATTTTCCTATGGCCTTAGCTTTTTTTCTCTTTCTGATATTCCCACTACCAGAAAACTGTGGTAATTGTGCTGATGTAAACCTCTATGTTTACGGGTCAAAATGATCTAAATCTCTTAGTGGTAATAACCTAAGTTTCTGAGGTAAACCTCTCGTGCTCATAGGTATGACTGATAATGCATAGGTAGACTTGCTATTTTTATTAGTCATACTGACAACCAACAACCTGTTTTAATTTACTTTTCAATCAGAGCAAGTTTGTCTTAATCTTGTCATGTAACTTTCTAATTAATTCCTTGCTCTCAAGAAAGTTATTGTTCTCTGGCTATGTACATCATCCATAAGTGGGAATATGAGATTGTTGGAAGAAATCCGTTATGAATTTCTAAGTACTCTCAATGTTATTAACTTCTTTTTGTAGGTAATCTCGATTCTGAAACTTCCAGATTTCATCAGTGATTAAAAGCATTTAGTACTTGAAGTGACATTAACCAGAATCTCCTGGCATCATTCCTCCTGGTAATCTCTTTTTTTTCACCCAATTTTACCTGCTGTGCAAAACATGGAGTACATGTGAAGCGTAAATGTTAGGCTTGATCCAGTTACTATTTTAATTGGTCATACTGACAAGTAGCAACCTGTTTTAATTTCTTTGTCAATCAGAGCAGTTTGTTTTAATCTTATCATTTAACTTTCTAATTTATTCCTTGCATTCAACATAGCTATTTATTTTCTGGCTATATACATCATCCATATGTGGGAATATGAGATTGCTGGAAGAAATCCGTAATGATTTCTAAGTACTCTCAATGTTATAACTTTTTTTTTTGTAGGAAATCCCAATTCTGATTTCATCAGCGGTTAAAAGCGTTAGTACTGGAAGTGGCATTAACTAGAATATCCTGGCATCATTCTTCCTTGTAATCTCAATTCTTTCACCCAATTTTACCTGCTGCGCAGAACATGGAGTACTTGTGAAGCTTAAATTTTGGGTTTGATCCTCCTTAAAACAGGGAAATGCACTGACAGGCTGGTAAATTTATCAAGTAAAATTCATTCGCAGCTCTTGTAGATTATGTTTATGCAGCTCTGTTTTAACAGTTGCTGTTAGTCTGGCATGGTTTTATGGGATCAGACTTGTGTTTTCGCACCTTGCAGATTTTTCCTTTGTCACTAGTTAGATTCAAATTACTCAAGGCTTTTAAAAAGGCTTTTTATGTCTTTAGTTTGTTCTTGGAAGAAATTGTGTTTTATTCGCATCATGCTTGAAGCTTTCTGGATCTCTCTACTTAGAAAATTCATACTCTCAACTTTAGAATCTCGATGTCAGCATCCTCACTCTATGCTTGACCTCCTCCATGATAATAGAGACAAGGTGTTCTCTATTATTCTCTCTAGATTTTGCTTTTATGAGCTTTGATGATGAAACAGTACTGTGATAAGACATCATTGCAACTTGTTTTCTGAGCTGCAAACATCAGTTATCCATGCAGCATGCAAATGGAAATGATTCTCTGTTCACAATTTGAATCAAGCAAACCTAACATTAATTAATCCTTAATGATTGTGCTAACGCAATCTTCATGGTGCCAATCAAGCACAATAATCATCCTGAGATACAATCCGCAAGGAGTATTAGTATTCAGGGGCTATCTTATTCCAAGTTTTGTCATACTTTCTATTCCTTGATACATTTCTTTGCACCTTCATACCTGTTGCAACTTCAGTAACTTATCAAACCCTTCTGTTACCGAATTTCGGTAAGAGAGTAATTCCTTACTTCTCGAGCTTCCGAAATGGATTAGTCAGTGTCTCTTATGTTTTTCAATACAAAGTTTATACTAAAAAAATACATTCAATCATTTATTAGAGAGAAATCTGAACAACCCTTATCACTTGTGATAGAAAGAATTGCTGTGTCAAGCGGCTAAATATGCATCCATTATATCAAGTCCTTTTCGACATTAATTTCTGCACATTGCCTTTCATTTTCATGTGCCCTAGTTGCAGAATTTTCCCAGGTATTTGGGGTGCAAGCGTAAAAAGAAGGTTGCTGACCGATTAATGCATCATATTTATGGGTCGGTGCAATTGCATTACTTTATCCCAAAAAAAAAACTTGCTAGTTTTAATTGCATGAATCATGTCGTACTTGCTAAATGAGGTATTTATTCATCCACGTTCTCATCTCCTCGCCCACAACATTCTGTTATGTGTTCAACAATTTTTTTATGGTTGTATATAAAAAAGATTGGATCATTTCGAATGGCCAATTTATTTTCACAGTTCTAAGGATTTGTGCTTTCTTTCAGCATTTTTGAAATTTGATCTCGAGTCTTCTTTTCGAGTTTTAGCCTGGTTAACAATTGAATTAGAAGATATTGCATCATTTCAAATGATCATTTAACCAATCTTATAAATCATAAAAGGAGTTGATACATTATCATTAGGTTAATCAAAAGACTCAAAATAGTACATGGAAAATTGTGGTAATTGAATTGCTGAGTTAAACAAATCCTAATTATCTAAATGCGATAGCAACAATTACTATTAGAAAAGTTATGTAGCTCAATTTATATATAAAAAAAGCTTGTGCACTCCATTCTTTATACACTAATAATAATTTTTTTGGTAAAGAAATGAGACTCATTATTTAATAAGAATGATAATTTAAAAAAAATAAAAAAATATAAATTTTACAGTAAAAAATAGAACTCGAGACTCGTATTCCTTATTATCGCAATATTAATAATTAATATATCATCAAATGTCATACAATTACTGCAAGTTGTGTTTGTAACAGTAACTAATTTACGAACGATATGGGGCCTAAAGCTTGCCAATTGCAATTTTTTTAGGCCCTTTATGGTCTGTGTTTTCATATACTAATCTAATTAGTTGTCCAAATCTTTTCTACTGTGCCAACTGCCACAAATCAAAACAGTGCGGCAAAAACCCAAGACCACAAATTTATGGCATGCCCCACAAATTAACTCAATCCCTCCACTAGACCTGATCTCTATTGAATTCATGAAAAGAATGGAACATAATTATGATTGAATTAATAAGCTCCCGAATTATTCATATACTGTTTATGTTATCGCTACATCTTAATGTGATGTATTTGTCTTAGCTTCGTTTGTTGCAAGTGTACCATAAATTAATTTAAATTCGAAATTGTTGTCGAGCAATGGATGGGCCTCATTTATATATTGGCTCTCATCATTTTTTAATATCGAAATAAAAACATTGCCCAATAATTTTATAAATATCTCGAAGTGAATAAAAAGATTGAGGTGCAGTACGTAGGAGAATGTTAACTTGCATTGATTAGGTTCAAAATTTTTGGATTATATTCGTCGATTAAGTTGAGGTTAATGAATTCTTACCGAGCACAAAATTTATAAAAGAGGGAGAGATTTCCCAAGGGGTGTGCCCAAGGGTATACGCCTAATTATGATTTTGTTTGACAATAAATTAGGTTGAACACGGTTTAAAGTTTCGACTGTTTAATTTTTATATATCCAATTTGTTGAACATTTTTTCGAATTGTTATTATTCGGGCATGGATCGGATCAAAGTTTAAAAAACTTGGTGTAGTTCGGTTTAAATAGAATTATTATATTAGATATCCGACTTGATATTATAATATAATAAAAATTATAATGCTCATATCATATTTTCGAGTATTATTCTTTTCAATAAATTTATATTCAATTAAATGATTGAGATCATTTTAAATTTGTTTTATTTATGATAATAGTTGTTTATGAAGTTTAGTAACAATTTAATTATATGTTCTTATTGTGATAATATAATTTTATGTTCAAATAATTTTAGAAAAATATTTTGAAATGTCTTGGTCAATTTTTTATTCAAATGAGGATGCCCCGATCCTTATCTCGATCCCTATTCTCGTTGCAATTGGGCCGAAATCACGAAACTAATACTTTCTTTCCTGATAAAAACTAGATTGCAAAGAGACAATCTCGTTCCTCATCAGAGAGAGAGAGAGAGAGGGTTCCGAACAATGGACCGTGGACTCTCGAACTCCCTCCATTCCTTTTATAGGCCGATGCAATGTTGTCGTCCTTCCCCTATCAACCCTGGCCATCAAGCCCATCGATCGTGCCCTTGATTGTCATTTTCATTTGGTTTCATCACTATTGTTGTCATATTTCGTTGCCAGCTTGTCGTTTCCAGTTCAATTATGCAAGTGTGGACAACCTAAAATAGCTATCGACCGTCGCAGTAAAATCCACAGCTTCGTAGCGCATTCCTCTACTATTACGTGCGTTAATGATGATCACTTAATGGTACCTACAACAATATCCCACTTGACCAGTATGATCATTATGTATGCTAGCACTCTCATTGTCCGTGTAGAGTCTAATTGAAGATCTTGTCTTGAAATTTCACTATCCATGAATACTTCATATTCACATTCAAGTCCATATACTTGATGAAAGTTTTGATTGCAATTTTCTTTGTAAGATAATCATCTAACATATTACTCGTAGGCACATAGGTCACTATCAATTCCTTCTTATTCACCATATCTTGAATATAATGATACTCAATCTCAATATATTTTTTCTTTTAAATTGTTGGCTCCACGGTGTATCAAGCTTATCGCAACTTGATTATCACAATACATCGATCATGGTCTTGTGACCAAATCGAGCCTTAGTTCTGGAAGAAAATGCATGAGACATACTCCATGGGTGACTGCTTTATTGAAGTAATATACTCAATCTCTAGTGTGTCTAGTGATACATCCATGTTTCTTGTTACCCCCAAGAAATGACTGCACCATCTAGAAGGAACAACTGATCTAATGTGAACTTTTGGTCGTATATATCAAAGCTGAAATATGCATTTGAATATCCTACTATCTCGAATGTATCAGTCTACATGTCAATCTTAATTGTACAGTACCCTTCAAATATCACAATATCCTCTTAATGACCTCCTAGTGGGTCTCTCCGGGATTATTTCAAAATTTACTAATCAAACTTACTGCGTAACTCAAATTGGACATCATATAGAGCATCACATACATTAAGTTAGTGGCAACTTCTGCGTAGGGCTCTCCTAAAGGTTCATAACTTGCATTAGGACAAGGACTTTTACTAATTTTTTTCTCAATTATTAGCGGTGTCAGTGCAAGACTACAATTCTGCATTCTAAACATCATTAATACCTTATTAATGTATTATTCTTAACTTAAATTTAAATTTCTTGAGTTTCTATCTTGACTAATTTGAATGCCTAGTACGTATGATGCTTCTTATATGTGTGTCATTAAATCATTTGTTTAATTTCTTTTTTATCTCTATGAGTATTCGTACATCATTTCTGGTGAGCAGTACATCATCTATATACAGTGATAATATCATAAAATTATTTTCATTATTCTTGATGTATACACAATGATCAATTTGTTCGTCTTTAAACCAAATTGAATTATCATCTCATGGAACTTCAAGTACCATTATCTATGATTGTTTTAAGCCTAAAAGTAATTTTTTGAACTTGTTTTCCTGACCTTTTACCTGAAACCCTTCAGATTGTTGCATACATATATATATATATATATATATATATATATATATATAT
>LTAE01015559.1:0-10251 GCA_001647135.1 Pontederia paniculata
AGCGATTACATTGTAAGATGTTGTTCTCCTTGTTCTCAGTACAAAGAAAGGAGATTTGTAAGGGAACCTTCGCCCTTTGAAGAAGGAGATAATGAACTCCGAAGATCTCGTGGGAGAAGATCGGAGCGGGACGTAGGCCAAAGAGTTCGGCCGAACCTCGATAACAAACATTGTGTTTGTTCTTCTTCTTACTCTTCTCTCTCTATTTGTGTTTATATTCATATATATATTTGCTTCCGCTGAACACAACACATCTAAATTAAGTTAAGAAGAACAAGAAGTTTTAAAACACCAATTCATCCCCTCCCCCCTCTTGGTGCCATTCCAGATCTTACATAAAGTTGCAAAAATTATACCTACTAAAATGTAGGTATTTTATATTATACCCAAGTTGGGTATAAGTATTAACAAAAAAAAATTCAATAAAAAATTTAACAAATCTAATATCTACTAAAAACTAAATATGAACAAATCAAATATACATATAATAAATATTGAATAAAAAATAATTGACAATTTAAATAATTAAATAAAAAATCAAAACTCTTTTATATAAAAAAATTAATAAGAAATATATAAAATCTGTAATATTGTATAAATATAATTAAAACAAAAAATTGCATTTATCTCAAAGTTCAATTCTTAGTATCCAATAAATAAATTATATTGTTGAAAAAATATAAATATATATATTTTATTTATAATTGTATGTTTATTTAATGGTATAATTAATACATCGTTGATTATAAAATCATCATAAAGATTATAAATAAAAATAAATAATTTATACCTATCTATTCTCAAATTCAACCAAACACGTATTGGAATAACTTGCAAAATTTTTTACTTCTTAACCAAACACAAATGAGAATGAAAATTGAGTATAACTATACCATGAGTATAATTATACCTATTTCCAGTATAATATATTTTGAACTAAACACACCCTTTGAGTATAAACTAAGGAATAAAGCCTTATTCCCTAGTTTATACCCCAACCAAACACAACCAGTAAGTATTAGTGATGATAGATATTTTAAATGTCAAATTTTATTATCTAAAGTTATTATGTATTTACATTAAGGGTTAGTAGGTTTTTATATATAAATACAAATATATGATCATATACTTTTGAAGTTAAACCGTTTAAAATATAAATTATAAGAATATCTTAACAATTTAAGTTATTATTTTTTATAATCTCTAAATGTATTACAATATAAAAGTTAAATTTATTAATTTGTTCTTCATTTTATAGAAAAGGAGATGAAGAGAGACGATAAAATGGAAAATGAGAAAGAAAGTAATATTTCAGAATAATGAGGATAAGAGAGTAAAATTTGAAAAAAAATGGTAATGTTGTTGGTCTTTAATCATCCTAAAAAAAATAAACTTTAATGATGATGTATTTGTATATACCATGTATCTTGTATGTTAAATCGTTGAATCTGAGATCGACGATTGAAAAAAAATAAATAGAAAATAAGAATATTAAATAAGCTAACCGTGGATCTCAAATCCAACGGTTTAATATATAGAGTAGGTACATGGTGTACCCAGATACATTATCATTAAACTCAATAAATAAAAAACTTCACTACTTATTTCTTTTACTTATAAGCCCATTTTTTTATCAAATATTAGTATTTTTAAGATTCACTTATAAGTAATTTGGATATTTGGACTACTTTGAAGTCAGCATAAACGGTTTTCTATAATCGTGACATAATTATGAGATAATAGTGATCCCTGACAACTGAAGACAAGCAACTATTTACATGAAGTCATTTAGTCAAGTATTATTACGGAGAGGAAAATAAAAGTTCAAATAGACTAATTACTAAATTAATAACGCATATTTGAGGGGATAAAACCAACTGTAACATTACAATTTTCTTTGAAATTTAATCAATCAATATTATTTTATTATTAATCATATTTGTGAAAAAAAATGAAAATTCAAAATTATATATTTAGAAAAGGTGGAAATGTGTAGTCAACTCACAAGATAGGTCCACTTACAATAAGTATATTTAATGGTCACCCAATTTTACATTATTCCTTTAATAGCACAATTTTTTTTATCACTGATTTTCATGTTAATCAGCTTGTGACTACCACAAAAATAATTTTCTCCTTCCTCCTCATTGTCTTTAATTATTATATAATTTTTTGCTCTTTCCTTTGTGACATTTTTTTTTCTCTCCAGCAATTAGATGTAAACCTAATCTAACATCTAATTTTTTTTAATGTAACATAGGATTTAATTTTAAAATGATCGGATTTAATTTTAAATTAGACAACTATATAGTTATAAACTAAAATTTAATTGTTCTAGAAAAGATAAAATTGGATGAGTGTTTTGAAAATTTACAAGATAGACTTGTGATGGTGTAAGAATTGCATTATTGTTGATTGAAAACATTCACAACTTTTATCATGATTGAATTCTTAAACTGATTCATTGCGCAAAAAACTATTTGGTGATAAGCATGGACTATTTTGTTAATAAGCATTAACTTTTTTCAATTATATGAGGAAGCTGAAATTGAAAAAAAAATATAATAAATCATTCAAAGAAATTGAAATATAGTGGCTATAATTTTTTTTTTCTATTACAACAAGGTTGTCCTTAGTACAAGGGAAAAAATAAATAAAAAGCAAGAGGTAAATAAAAGTATAGAGCTTTGTATTTGGTGCATAACATACGTCTTTTTAAGTTTCATTATATTATATATGAATATTATGCATTGTGATCCCATAAAAATAAGTAAGTGCACATAATACACATAGATCTTTAATTTAATTATATTATATGCATCGTGATCACACACATAAAAATAAGTGAAACACTTTGATTTTGATCATCAATTAATTTGATTATTAATCAAATCACATTCACTTGAAATAATAAAACAGATTAATAACTAAATTTCAAATTAATTGAATGGATAAAAATATTATTTAGAATGGTTTGCTCTACGTCCCTTTTTTTTCTTGTTTTTAACAAAAACAAACGTAATCCATAGGACCATATGACATAGCGATCGACACAACAAATCTCAGGCTCCCTTCGAGGCGCCCGAGTCAAATGCCCATCGGAAACCCTACGCCGCCGCCTCCCGTTCGAGCCCCATAGCTCGAGCTCTGTTCATCCATGGCGGCCAAGACGGCGACCCTTCTCCTGCGCTGCAACAGGCTCTCCGCCATCACTACTGCCGCCACACTCCGAACCATCTCTGCCACCCCCTCCCTTTCCCAGGAGCCCCAGCTGCAAGAAGCCCCCGTGACGTCCGCCGTTCCGCTGCCGCCGAAACCCTCCACCGGGAGCCCCTTCTACCATGAGAATTGGCGGAACCCCGCCCCCCCTCCGGGCGTCGTCGACCGCTCCCTCGTCCCATCCGGGCCGACGGCCTTCGCCGGCGCGGCGACCGCGTTCCCGTCCCTCGATGCCGCGAGCCTCATGGCCACATTCGCCGACCTGATGACATCGCAGCAGTGGTCCGAGCTCAAACAGCATTTCGAGCACTGGATCCGATCGCTCGACGCCGGCGGAAAACCAAACAGGCCCGACGTCCAACTCTTCAACCACTACCTCCGGGCCAACCTCATGATGGGTTCCACCGCCGGGGAGCTGCTGGACCTTGTTGGGCAGATGGCAGAGTACCGGATCGAACCCAATGCTGCATCCTACAACCTGGTGCTGAAGGCCATGTATGAGGCGCAGGAAACGGAGGCCGCCCAGAAGCTGATCGATAGGTAAGCAATTCCCTGGTATCTTTGTCAGTACCATAGCTACATGTTGATACGAAATGTGCTGTAAATATATGCCTTAATTTGGTATGATCGAAATGCCTGTCTTTTGTTGATTCTCATATTTGTATTTGTCACTTTGCGGATTTGATGCATTAAGAGATTGACAGAGGGCTACTCATTGATTAACTCTCTCCTGCTCTAGGACATTAACATTAAGGGGAACACTTCGTAGATTCACTGTGCATTTGTTCTTTTGATGATCCAACTGTCCGGCCAGCGAATTTTGTGGTTAGTCACCTCAGGGATCACTCGTCTGTAAGCCCTTCCTATTTTGAACATGGAATGGGGACATGAAGCCTGGGTCTTCTAACTATTCTACCAGCTTGATTCAAGAAGTCATCCCATCTTAACTGAAAAAGGGAAAAAAAATTCAGGAAGAGCTCCTTTCTTGTTGTTCAGATTGTTTTTTTCTTTTTACCTTTTTATTAATGTCCGATTTTGTGTAAGCATATTTATGTAAAAAATACTTGTTACATCTTACCTTCGTAGTTGTGCCTGATATAGGGAAAAAGTTCCTTTCTGTCATGCTTCTGTGTGGTTTTTTATTTATGAACAGTTATAGTGCTTCCTCAAAAAAAAAAAAAAAAGAAAAGAAAGGAAAAAGAGAGAGAATGTTCCCTAGTTGCCTAGAAGGTGCAAATAAGTCTTTTACAGTCAACATAACAACTAGACTTGCAACACGAATCTTATTCTTTGAGAAAATGTCTTTTATGAAAGTTGAGCGAATAGTTTTGACATGTCATAGATACTATTTGTTAAGACTAAAAGCTGAAGACTGAAATTTTAAAGTACTGAATTATTAAAATGTCTCAGTTTCAAGCATTTAATGGGTTGCATAACTTTCTGAGATTGGAGTTTGGAGATTATCTTTTGTTGAATCTCTTCTTTATCATTTACCTTTGGAACTCATCCCTTGAAAAATTAGAAGATTTCAGATTATTTTTTTTTGGAAAAAGAAAAAAATCTTGAAGCTTTTTTAGATTTGAGAAGGGGGAGGTGGCCATTATACTCTATTAAGGTAATTTTTTTTTACCATGTAAGGATGGTAAATGTAGTCATCCTTTTACCCTTCTAATAAAAGGAGATTAGGAGAGTAAATTATTATTATAAAAAAAGGTGAGTAAACGTTCATTTTGTCATCGCCTTTGCTGTTTGAATATTTCAATCTCAACAAGTTGGATCTCCTTGCTGATCTGACTCCTCCCAACTCAATAGGATATTTCAAGTTGCCCCGACTCGAGTCGAGTAAAACCAAACTCAACTTGAAATCCACAAATTTCCCAAGTCGGGTTGTGGTGAGTATGTCGAAGTAGTTAATGGATGTTAGAAAAAAAAATAATAAATATTTTAGGATAAAATTGTCTTGGGTTTACTTCTAAAAAAAAGTCTTGGGTTTAGTTTTTCTTAAAATAAGACTGGTCGAGTGTATTAAGCTTTCAGTTATGTTCTTCACTTAAATTCTAGCCTAACTGATGAGCATTATCAATAATGAAGCACTGAATAATTTCATAATTAAGTATTGCATAGTGTTACCAATCATCTTCATAATGCAGATTATTTCATAGATAAGTTACATAAGGTTTGTACCCTAAAAGGAGATATTATTTTTTGAGAATTGCACACTGTGAATAGCTCCATCTAAAAATAGGATTCATTTGCATTCTGTTGTACCCATTGGCTAAATAAACCATGTGGCCCTAGGAAGCAAGAGGTAGATTCAGTAATAACTAATAAGCATCAGAGAGTTCATCCTTAAATGTACTTAGGGTTACCCCTTTGCCGAGACAAATGCAGTGCCCAAGTTTTAATAGAGCTTATCACTGTGTTATCTTAATAGAAATACATCATACATCTCTGCTTCATTCGAAAAAGATGTTCTTTCTAATTGAAGACAAATATATGTTAGTTCTAGGATGAGTATGAATATTACCCTTGGGCATGAATAGTTAGTGATTGGTTTCAGGATGCTCCAGACAGGCCCAACTCCAGATGACGAATCTTATAATTTGGTCATAGGTCTTCTGGTGGTAAGAAATCAGATTGATTCTGCTTTGAAGTACATGGATTTGATATTGAAATCTGGTTACATGGTATCGTCAAATGTCTTTATGGACTGCGTTCGTGGTTGTGTCAATGCTGGTCGGTTGGACACACTCGCAGCCATCATTGAGAAATGCAAGGTATCAACCAAGCTTTGCAAGTTGATTATTGATTGTCTTCTTTCATTTTAACTTAGCTGATCACAACATCATTTTTATTTCATCAATTATCTGTTGCCTACGCCTCAGTCATTAATTGGTTTTCTTGTTTTTTTTTTCTGTTAGACAACAGAACAAAATAAAGCCTTGTGCCCAAGTTGGAATTTGTGTAGCTATATTGCTGATGTTGCATTGCAAGCGGATCATAGCAAGTTGGTTTACTTTTCCTTGGAATTTTTTGCTCGGTGGATTATTCGCGGTGAAAATGCTAAACCTCCTGTCAAGCTCTCTGTAGATGAAGGTTTAATTGCATCAGCCCTTGGTACAGCGGGTAGAACATACAATTCTACACTTATTGAAGTTGCTTGGCCTATTTTAAGGTGTTCACTGCGACAGAAACGTATCGCTAATCCAGAAACTTACCTTGCAAAGATATATGCATATGCACAGCTGGGAAATCTACAACGTGCTTTTAGTACCCTCAGTGAATTTGAAGCTGCATATGGGAATTCTGACAATGTTGATTCAGATTTATTTTCTCCATTTACCTCTTTACAACCCTTGGTTCTTGCTTGCTGTAAGAATGGTTTCTCAACGTTGGACTCGGTATGTATGAAATTTCTTCTGATTGTGGTCATCTATTAATTTCTAATAGTGCTGAGTAACAGTAAGGGAACTAGATAGTGAATTTGAGAAGTCATTTTACCATATGACCAATTGAAGGATAAAGAGAAACTCAAAGCTTCTCCTAGTATAATTTTTGGGCATGTATTATCAACATTATCATATATTATATTCATGTTTTCTGAAGTTCTGGTTATTTATAAGCTCTCGTAGATACATCTAGGTTTTTTTACTCTTCCCCCTAAAAAGTATTTTATTATCTCATTCTCTCTTTTTTGGGGGCAGGGACAAAACAAAAGGTTGCATTTATTATTTATTATAACACAATATTAAGTGTTTCTAAAATGAAGATGAATATCTTCTTAATCTGTAATTGTTCAAGAACTTCAGGTGTATCTTCAGTTGGAGAATTTGAGCCAAGCAGATCCACCTTACAAGTCTGTTGCTGCTCTCAACTGTGTGATATTAGGTTGTGCAAACATCTGGGATCTTGATCGGGCCTATGAAACTTTTGAGGCAATGCGTGAAAAGATAGGAGTATCACCTGATGTACATTCTTATAATGCTTTGATAGTTGCATTTGGGAAAGTAAAAAAGGTCTCATGTTAGCTCAATCTCTCATTAAGGTTTTTTCTGTTTGTATTTGTTATCCAAAATTTGAATGCTGATTTTGTTCTGATAGATTGATGAAGCATCAAAAGTGTTTGAGCATATGGTAAGCTTAGGCGTAAAACCAAATGCAACAACATATGCATTACTTGTTGATGCACATCTAGTGAATCGGGATCCGAAGACTTCTCTATCTGTCATTGAGGAGATGGTACAGTTTACCTACTATTTATTCTAATTGGTGAATACCAGTTCCTTTCATTTATAAATTTCCACAAACTTTGGGCATACAGGTTGAAGCAGGTTTTACACCTTCAAAGGAGTCTCTGAGAAAGGTTAGAAGACGCTGCTCCCGAGAATTGGATTTTGACAGTGATGCCCGACTACAGTCTTTAGCTAAAAGGCTTGATATCCGTCAGTTGGGCAGTGAATTTCGCAGAGAGATGCTTTATAACCTTAAATATTCTGCAAACTACTGATAGAAGGTAATTCTCAGTTATTTGTGACTTGGTACTTTTATTGAATATATAGCTAGTAGCTCTCTTTTCATTAGTCCATCAGTTTCATAATTTTCTTGGAAGTGTGATCGATTCTTTTTCACTTGACAGGCTTATCAATGGTTTTTAGCTGTTTGCCAGGTCAGGTGTTCTTTCCTGCTTGTAAATTACGTATTTGTAGTCTACGTTCGCCAGAATAGAAGATGAAAAGTAGGGTCACAAACTAATGGTTTTTGGATGTATCCCTCAATTTTCAACCATCTTAACATGGAGTGAACTTAGTTTTCTTCACCGTGGTATTTAGGCTTTGGAAGAATGTTTGACTTGTTTTGCAAAATCAGAGGGCATTTTGAGACGTACAATCAGAGACGACCTCAGTTTACATCAGTATCTCTTGTAACTTAGCCTGCCACTGGTTTATTTGAAATATTGAAAATAGCATCTTCATTAGTTATTCTTTTCATTGATTTCTGATGCTTCCTCTGTTGCTGTTGGTTTGGCAAATGATGCATCTAATTTCTCCCTGTTTGAACTCCCCACGAGCGCGCCTCACTTTTTGTTTAGTTATGTATTCAATCAATTCTCTTTTTGATGCTTGCTTTGGCTGATACATGAGAATAAAATATTAGCCTAAAGCGTAATTTCCAGCATTATTTTTACTTTTTTTTTCTCTACTAATATGAGGGAGATTGAATCGCAATATTATTGAGAATGCTAAATTGATGATAATAATAATAATAATGGAAGTGACGTTTCATTTAATGTGAACAAAGCTTACTAAAAAAGAAAAAGGAATCATCAAACAATTGCATAGCGATATTACTATATTAAGAATAAATTGCAATATCATTTGTCTTTAATTTAAACAAATATAAAACAATAAATAATAAATAGATAAGAGGACAATGATGGACTGTAAATTACAGCAGCTCATCTCCCTCACATTTATATGCATATTCATTTATGTGGGCTTACGAACATAAGCTCACGTAATAGGTATATATGTAGATATGAGAAGAAAATGCACTTTTAGTAGTAGTATAAAACTTGAAAATGCACTTTTAGTAGTAGTAGTATAAAACTTACTAAAAAACGAAAAAAAAATCAAACAATTGCATAGCAATATTACTATATTAAAAATAAGTTGCAATATCATTTGTCTTTAATTTAAAAAATAATAAAGAATAAATAAATAAATAATCTTAAAATATATTAAAATAATAAACAAGAATAGTGTTATCATTGCAATTTTCTCTGATGCAGTTTTCCTCTCAATTTTTTTCTTAACGTCTATTCTCCAAAAAGTGAAACTCTTGTTAAAGCTTAAATATACCCTAACGAGGTTTTATCATCATCTGGCAGCACAAATATTGGTTCTTCGTCCTAGAGTCATTTAGTTATACATTGTTGGAGATAGCAGATGGAGACTGATCATCCAATTTCTACTGACACCGATCCAACATATATATGTAATATATAAATAAAATTTTTCTAGGGGTATATATGCAATCTCATTATTTTGTGGGCGGTTACCCTAGCTCCATCATATATATGTTATTTTTGGAGCGGTTATGTACTCTGTGGTTTTGAACATTAACATAGTAAAAAACTCTTTGCGACGACCGTGGACGTAGAAGATCCATCTCTGAACCACGTAAAATCTGTGTGTTTTTCTGTGTTTCTTTAGTTAAAAAATATTTGCTCGAGTCGGGGGAACAAAGCTCATTAATCATCTTATATATTTAGTTATATTATGTTATAAGTTTTTCGAGTATCAATTAGAAAAGGGTTTAAGGAGCTTGTGGAGCATATTTAGCTCCACAAGTATGGAGCACCGCAGATCGGAAGATCTGTGGTGCTCCATCAACCCACCTTTTTGTGAGCGGAAGGCACAGAGCCGGTTCTACCGAGCCGACTTAAGTCCTGGTTTTTCTCAAATGAAATGGGTTGGCGACTTAAAAGGAGATTAGGGCACAAACCGATTCATTTTTCTCCTCTTTTTCTCTCTCTTCACCCTTATGGTCGCTCGCTTACGGCTTGGGCGATGACGAGCGAACGACAACGAATGAACGATGTCATCTCCACCTTGAACGATGATGAGCGGTTAGTCTCCATCTTGGACGACGACGAGCAGATGACCTAGGGTTAGGGCACAAAAAATGGTTCCATTTTTCTCTCTTTCACTCTTGACGATCGCTTACGCCGGCTTGGACAATGACGAGCGGACGACTGTCGCCTCCACCTTGGAACTTCTATTCTAGTCTGTTATTTCCTCCTTTGTTATGAAAATAAGTTCTTTTTCTATTTGAATTTATTCTTCTTTTATTTTTTAGACAGATGTGATTTTTCTTAGGCAGATGTGAATTTATTCTTGTTCTGCAATTTTAGGCAAGTGTGGATTTATTCTTGTTCTGCAGTTTTATGCAGGTGTGATTTTTTTAGGCAGGTGTGAATTTATTGAATTTATTCTTATTCTATTTTTTAGGCAGGTGTGATAAAAAAAGGTG
>LTAE01015561.1:0-10250 GCA_001647135.1 Pontederia paniculata
TGGAAAAACATAGAATCATCCAAAATATAATAACACAAATTCATCATAAGATAAATTACAGAAAACTACAATAGATAGTTCATCCGAACAACAAATGGAACAGGAAATACTCTCCTCTGGAAAGTGAACAATGCCGAAGCGTCTCCTTAATGGATGATTAATTCATCCTTGTCCAGCAGCCCTTCAGGAATACTCCTTGTTCTCTGGCTTCAAAGCATATGTTGACGGCTCCCAGCATCCTTCTCAGGTTCTCAAAACATCTTTTTATACCCTAGGGTTTTTCTAAGGTTAAATGTCGGTTTCGTGATTAAATTCTCTCTTAATGATCAAGGGTTGTGATAAACTCTTCTAAACTTGATCAAATATCAACCAAATCATATCTCCAAAGTCTCTGAATGAATAGGGATCTTTCTGACCGTCGAATCATCTTGAAATCATGAATAAACAGATCTACGTACTTTCAATCACGGCCCGTGACAGTATCTCACGGCCCGTAAGTTAAGTTGTCTTCATAATTCCTCAAGTCGTCACGGCCCGTGATGGTATATCACGGCCCGTAACTCGGGGCTCTGGAAGTTTGGCATCTCGGGTTTTTTCAACTTACAGCCCGTAACAAGGCGTCACAGCCTATAACATATCTGGAGATGAAATCTGCTGCCTGTTCGACGCCATGATATGAAGTTGCGCCCCGTAATATGACCCATCACGGCCCGTAACAGTTTTTAACGGCCCGTGATGGCTGGAGTGGTAACTGCGGAGCATCGGCATGTGGTCGTGATGCGTGTCGCGGTCGTGATAGACACCATAAGGGCCCGTGACAAATGGTCACGGCCCGTAATATGAGTTAGAATTGCTCTGCTCTCGGCACCAACTCACGCTGCTGCTCCTTGATGCATCACGGCCCGTAACTTGTGGTCACGGCCCGTGATGGGTGCAGAATATTGATTTCTTCCTCCCGAGCACGTCCATTTGTGATATTTTGTTGATTTCGATCCTTCTTCCACCTTTCCATGTGATTTCCTACAAAATACACCAAACAAGAGTAGATTTCGGACTTGGAAGAATATAATCAAATAAAATAGAAAATAGATGCATGCAGTGTGGAAATGACTTAGAATAATGCCTAATACAAACCCTAAAATATGTTGCAAAATGCATGCATCAAGTGGCAAGTTGTTTGAGCTCGGTACTCATTTGTTCTTGTTGCTTTACCAATTTTTGAATCAGATCTTCTAGGTCGGGTTTAGGTGGTTCAAGTAATAGGAGGGGTTGTTGTTGAGGTGGTAATGGTTGTGGTTGTTGTTGTTGTTGATGTGGTCTACGTAAAATTTGGTGTTGCCAAGTATGGTTGTGACTTTCAAGATTTTGGCTTGGTGGGTTTTGGTTGTGGTTTGGGGAGTTTTGGTAGTGGTTTTCTTGTAAGAGAAATATGGGTGGTTTCTATTTCAGGGTTGTACTTCCCGAAGGGAGGTCTTGGAACAAAATTACCAAAGGCATTTAGCTGATCACACTAGGGATTTTGCTGATTCGACATATTGCACATCTCTATTGTATGGCCAAGATATCCACAAATGTTACAATGCTGCTATGGAGTTTGTGCCATATTAACTTGAGATGAAAAAGTCATCTTCTCTAAAGCTTTCTGTACAGCTTCATCCACTTTCGATGATAGATCTTCACTTTCTTTAGAGAACTTCTTTCTCATGGGTTTCCTTGACCTCTCATGTCAGAAATAATGGTGATTCCATGCTAGCTTCTCTTAATGTCATATGCTTCATTGATATCAGTTGTAGCAAAGACACCTCCCGCGGCATTGTCGAGTGCAATGGCGGTCTAATAATTTAAACCAAAGTGAAAATGGTTCAAAAGCTGCCATCTCTCGTAGCCATGGTGTGGGCATGAGGCAACTAAGTTATGAAATCTATGTTAGGCTTCGTACATGTTTTCCATATCCAATTGACTGAAGTGGCATATTTCATCTCAGATGTGGGCTGTCTTGCTGGGAGGAAAGAATTTAGCTAGAAAATGTTGCACTAATACATCCCAACTGCCTAGTTCTTCGGGCTTCAGATTCTTCAACCACAGTTTGGCTTTTCCTCTCAGTGAAAATGGGAATAGCCTCATATAGATTGCATCAACAGGGATATTGTTGTACTAGATGGTCCCACAAATTTCCTTGAAGTTTTCTAGATGTTGAGTAGGGTCCTCGGTAGCTCCTCCACCAAATTGGTCTTGTTGAATCATAGTGATGAGAGCTGGTTGAAGTTGGAAGTTTGCATTGGCCATCGGTGGCATCCTTGGAGCTCCAACTCTATTAGCAACACGCGAATAGATATCCTTCAAGCATCGGGGACCTTGTGCAGCATTTTTTCTCTCCGTATTGTTCTGATTAGCGGTTTGTGACTCTGAAGTTCCTAGAGTATCGGTGCTAATGGGAATGATGAAGTTCTCAAGCATAGGTGCATTGGGTATGTATTCTAGTTGTGGCACCACTGGAGTGTGAGATTCCAAATCCAGATTTGCTGTCTCAAATGGTTCAAAAATTTTTATTTCGGCGAACTTCAACAACAGATCTATGGCTAATCTTTCTCTGTTCTGATTCAGTCTCTGTTGCCTTCTTCTTTTTCTAAATTCTCGCCCAGGTTCAGAAAAATAATCTCCTTCGGCAGATCGGAACCTTGGCATACACTGTACCTAAAGATTATGGGAAAACAAACAAACGAAAAAGAAAACTAGGGGTGAAGTGGTTAGGAAAAATAATATTCACAAATAGAAGAGTAACAAATGATTATATGAACAATGATCTGGCAGTATACATAGTCGAATGAAAATTTCCTAAAGTTGGCTATTTCCTCCCCAGCAACGATGCCAAAACTTGATGTGATGCGTGTCTAGTGTGATATTTAGAATCGGGTTAGCACAGCCTAAGAGTAGGGTTGTGACAGCATAAGTGCACGGTTGTGAAATCTCAATAGAAGGGATCAGATTTTAAAAAGTCCTTGACAACACAACATATTCTGCAAGTATTCAGAACATCATGTGCTGTACGTAGGGTATCGAATCCATAGGGAGGCGAAAGCAATGTTCAGGAAATAACATCCAACAGAAACCAAAAATAACAATATCGATGATGAAGATCTAGACTAAGAACATAAATTCGTATTATCTAATTTTTAGGGGTTTTCAATATGATTGCAGAAATAAGATAAGATAACTATGAATCACGACTACGTAGATAAGAGAACATCAAAGGTGTGAAGGAACTCTGGAGCTAGAAGATTTCGGAGATGGCAAATTGGATCAACATTAACACATAAGGTTTCAATTACATAATCTAGTGTCGAAGAGGTATATCATGGATTCCTTTTTAAGAGATCTAAATCACTCTCCCCCTGCAGTCACGCGATCAGGATCATGAAGAAGACTCAGAACCTGTCTAGGATAGTCGAATGGTTTCTACCGAACTGATGGTCTTTCGGCATATAGTTCATGCATCACAGGGCTGCAGTCCGAGTGATGGGGCGCGTCATACAACTGTGTGTAGACGAATGGAATGTTCAGTCCTCTAACTCCCTAAATACTAAGGGTAGTAAGAAGGGTTCCTTGCGGTTTCAAGGGTGTGAAATCTCTTATGACTGTGACTCAAACACAGTTCACCAGGTATAGAATTACCGCAACCTCTTGTCTTCACAAACACCTCCTGTAAGGACGTATCGTCCGAGAAGAACAGGAATATCAAGAATAAAGATCGAATCAAGGGTCAATCATATCCAATCTCAGAAAAACCAAAACTCTTCGCTACAATCAATCCACTAACGAAACCGAAAGTTGAGTTCATAAAATACGAAAACCAGAAACAGTCAAGCAAATTCAGAAACCAAAATAGAAATCCAAATCCATCATCTCCTACTGATAACTCTAGATTATCCTATTAGTTACATCACGTGTTCATCGAATAACAAAGAGAGTAATGTTCAGAGATTCTCATTGTTCTTTCTACTGTCGATCAAAGAAACGTCAATGTTGGGCGTCGTCTTCTTCTGGGACGTCGTCCAAGTATGGTAGGTGATCTCCTTTCGGTGATTGTGGAATGATTGGTGCGTGATATCAAGATGGAATGATTCGACTTCCGAAAAGATGCCCTCTCTTACCTTAACTAGTCCTTTTATACTGGTGGCCTCCATGTGACAGGTGTTCTTCTGTCCAGCCCTGAATTATCCCCTTCTGATTCGTCTGTTATGTACTAGCAATCATGGGCTGGCATATTCCTTTCCACTTTTGGCATCTTTTATCGTCAGGCGATTTCCTCGTGCAGAGTTGTCATCTCGTATCAGCATGGATGTGAAGCTTCATCTCCTGAGGCTCCTAAAATAGAAGGTCAAAGTAGCATCAAAATGTCCTAAACGTATAGAGAGACAAGGTTAAGCTCATAAAAGTTCGTGCGTGGTAAAAATTGGAACTTTAGCAACAAATGGGACTCGAGCTTCACAAAAATATGTGGAAATGAAATGCATCACAACTCAAAAGGACCTAAAAATATGCACTTGATGTGATGCATCATGCATCAACTATCTCAAATCTAAGAGACTTGACTGTTCCTCTCCAAGATGCCAATTTAATCAATTAGGTTTTGAGATGCGTTAAGATGTATTTCCTAAACTATGTGTTGTCCCTCTCGAGGGTGCCAATATCATAGACCTTACACCTAAATATCCCTCTCCAAAGTGCTATGTAGATGTGTTATGCAATGCCTTGACTAATAACTCAAAAATCACTTAAATTTATCAAAGAGAAATAAAAGTTGGCTATTCTTCTCCAAGATCCTAACAAAGATTCAAACTCTCGAGGATTCATAAAAGAGGATTAAGATTCACATGCATACATACACAAAAGAAATTTAGGACTAAAATGAATTCAAAGTAGGATTCACAAGTTTCTCCCTTGCAATAATAATTCTCAAAAAAAGATTTAAAAATCAGTTACAATGGATTTCACCCAAAAAGTTGATAAGAGAAGATTACAAAATATAGATCAAAACACTGGGATGGCGATCGTCTTCTTCACAGAATCTGCAAAAATTCTTCTTCTTCTTCTCTTGGCGTTAGGTTTGGCTCTAGGATCTTTGTCTCTCACAGTTCTTTTAAAAATCTTTCTTCAATTTTCTAATAGATACTCAATAATTCAATCCCCTTCAGGGTCCTAGATTGGAGATATTTATAGATTTGAAGAGTTCTGGAATAATAACCTTTGTTGTGCAGCAGATTATGCAAAATCTAGGCAGAAAATGACATTAAAATTAGTTTGAGTATTCTGTCCCGCAAATGTCATGGCCGTGATCGAAGGATTGTGTTCTGTTCCGGCTGATGTCACGGCTCGTTATAGAAAAGTCATGGCCGTGCAAACATTGTAGAAAAGTCAGACCCGTGACAGAAATGTCACGACCGTGACTGAACTTCACTTTCGCTCATTATCTAGTCACGGCTTGTGATCCAAGAATCACGGCTGTGTCACGACCCGTGATATACGAACCACGATAGTGACCTTTCTCTTCAATATGTTCACGGTCGTTAAACTGATTTCACGGCTCATGAATCATTTGCACGGTCTTACTTATGCACTCACGCATGATATTCATGGCCGTGAGTTGACCGTCACGGAACGTGACTTCATAAATTCCTTTTTATTCTTGTGAACTGAATTTGGATTTTTCTATAAAAAAAATTCTGGTCTTCTTCCATTGCACTACCAAATGCATTGGATATAGAAAATTGCACAATTATGTAGACTTTGACTCCCAAAAGCTAAAATATCATGAAATGAATAATAAAATTATGTATATGATAATGAAATGCATGAAAATGATACTAAAAATACTATGAAAAATATGACTAATTTAGCATACATCAACTATGCCACTTATGCATAGGAAATGATACAACCTTTACAGTTGAGAGTTCACTTGTGGAACGAAAGTGAGGTTGATCGCGGAAACAAAAAAAAAGTTATTTCATAAAAGGCAAAAGACTTTTTATCCCAATAGATGTATACATGATGTACAATCGTGACTATTATGATGGATGCATAGTTTATTTGCACGAAAACACATCAGAAGACAAAAAAATGATATTTTTGGGAATCTTTCATCTAAACATGTTATCACTATTTTGGAGATAATCAAATGATTGATTCTTATTGTTTAAAGATTCACTACTATTCTTATTGAACCTAACGCATGTATTAGTTAATATCATATGGATGTCTATCATTATTAACTATTGAACTTTTACATTAGTGATTGCCATATTGATTCAATTATCTTTAAGTGATCTCTTGTTTAGTAGCAGAATGTTAAGAGATTGGCATTGGTTAATTGAAATAGAGGATTATTATTGATCTAACTTTGACATGCATCATTTTTTATATGATACTAGGAGTATTGCCTATCATTTATTGAGCAGTTGTGGATTGTTGTACCCCAAAAAGGAAAACTCCGATTACATTTCGAGAAAAATGTGATAGTCACTAGCCTTTGGAGGATTTATGATGTTCTCTTTATGATTTATATCATAAAATGAGATAATGATAAGACTAGAAAGTGTTAGATGGGAAAAACACCCATGTTAACAGATAATTTTGATATTACAGGTATCATGACCTTATATAGATCGTGATAATGATATCAAGTAAATTTCATTGATTTATGATCTTAAGGTTGTTATTCTCTTGCTGAAAAATTTGAAGTGTTTCATTAATTTTGAATGATTGTCATTTAATTGCCATCAACCTTTGATGAACAATTATTGATCAATGTCGCAAAGTATTGGAGTTGTTAGTATCAAATGATAATTCATTATATGTTCATGAAACATCGTATGATATTTACATATTGAGAAGAGGTGTAATCTGTCACCATTGAGACCTTTTTTGTAAGTTATCATTATGTCATTTATGTATGATATGCTCGCTGATGTCGGCTTGTCAATTATGAGTTATGACTCGTTGTCGATAAGTAATGAACAATGGATGCTTGCGTAGTTATTATTATTGAATGTTGGCTTGTGGTCGGCATATCTTTACTATTGGTCATTAGCCAATATAGCATGTTATCAGCTAAAGTGTCATGAAGCTTACAAACTTGTCATCACTTATTGTAAGTCATCATTGTCGATGTTGAAATCATTGTTGATTCTCACTTTATTATTTTCAATTTGAAGAATTATTAAGTCCATATTTGTAGTTGTGGATTTCAAAATCATTGATGATTCATGGATCGTCATTCTCGACATTGAAATGATTATTGATTCATGACACATCACGATCAGTTTTGGAACTTGATAAAGATAATTTTTTATTCTTAGCTTACTATTGTCAGTTATGACACTCATTATAGACTTTTTTTAGTATATGTTAGCGGTCAGTATTCATTTTTACCGGACCATAGGTCCATTGTTGGTCCTTTTTTTCTTTGTTACTACTTGCGAGTTGTCATATTTGAATAATGACTCATGGTTGACTCTCCGTCGTATTTGTTTATCAAGTGTTACTCAGTATTGAGTACCATTGGACAAATTATCATTGGTATTCTTTGAACCATCAATTAGTGACTTATTGTCACATTTTTTTCATGCAACGTCAATTTATACAATTTGGACAGATTGGTTGAAAGCTCATTGAAATATTTATCAGAGTTGTGCACCTTTGGTAATCGATTAAAAGCTCAAATCGAGTAATTGATTTTGGCATCTACGATATGTTGGTTAAAAGTTAATAGAAAGAGCAATTGGAGTGGGACACCTTTCGATCCTCGATCGAGAGTTCAAACCACTATTTCTCCATCACAAGCCAATCACGACTGCTTACTCCCTAAATAGATTTGGTTGATTGCTCTATGACGAGAGTGTATGACTATGTGGTATTCTTATAGTTATAGGATCGGACAATGATCCTCGATTTATTTCCACATCCTGAAAGCATGTACATCAGTCCTTAGGGACTAAGCCAAGCTTTAGTAGTATTTTCCACCCTCAAACATATCGTCAGATTGAGAGGACCATCTAGATACTGAATGATATGTAGAGAGAGAGTGCCATAGACTTTGGTGACAATTGAAATATTAGATTGGCCCTAGAAAGTTGCATAAAATAATGATTATTAGTCTATGACTGCCATGGCACCATATGAGGTTCTTTATGGCAAGAGATTGATACTCTAATATGTTGAGACATAGAGGACACCTAACTGTTGACTGAGATAGAGATATATCATGCAACAATTGAGAATGTTGAGTTGATCAGAAGGAGAATTAAAGCAACTCAGGATAGATAGATGTTACATATACACAAGTCTTGTCAAGAGAGAGAATTTTGACAATGTGTTCTTCAAATTTTCATCTTGGAAATATATTATGCATTTTTACAAGAAATGGAAGTTGAATCCTCGATTCATAGGATCCTGTGAGGTATGGGAGGATCTCATTTATCATGAGGAGCTTGTTCGCATCCTAGCCTATAAGACACGTCATTTGCATAGATGACAAATTCCTAAGGTCAAGATATTTAAAAAATCATATTGAAATAGAAAGGCTAAATGGGAGTTAGAGGAGGATATGCGTAGGAGTCAACCTATCAGCCACACCTAATATGATCTTCCAGGTTAGTATTAATTTTGAGGACAAAGTTCTTCAAATGGTTGTAGTATTTTAATAGACTAACATGGAAATAGAGACCAGTGGCATTTTTTTTTGAAAATTTGAAGAACTAACTAAGGCAGCAGCGTATCACCCTCATCCGGTCGTCCCTCGACCATCGGAGATTGCTGCCGGATAGTAAACTATGAGGTGAACACATCCATGGCAGTTCGGAAGGGTACTGTGGACTCTTTTCAGCTTGGATGCGAGCTGCTCGCCAGTGTTGTGCAGGGAAGAAACATCGCAATTCGCCGCCATCGAGCCATTGTTCTTTTCTGGCTAGGTGCCATCTGTTTTTCTTCGATGTTGCAAGCCTTTTTGGGGTTTTGATTCAATTTTTGTTCGGCATGAACATATTCTCCATTGGAGCGATTTTGAATCTCCATCGTTGCCAATTCGGACCTCACGGGGTGTGGAGGTGCTGATCATTTGCTCTTGGTATGTCCTGATGACTTTGATTAGGGTTATAGTTGAGGGTTTGGTTTGATTTATTTGTGTGTGCAATGAAACAGTGAGTGCTCCATGTTTACTGGAACTTTGGACATCGTCGACACAACACCGACCAAGCCGTCGGATTCCATCTGCTCCTTGGTGAGTCGCACAAGTTTTTGCATAGTGTCGTGATGGATTTATGTGAGGTTATAGAATGTTATCCTAAAGGTATTGATACTGTGAAATTTCAGATTTGGGTCGATACCTCCGAGATCTTGCCGACACTATAACTTTAAGGCTCGAGTTGTAAATCTAATGAGTCACAAATTTTGACTCCCTCGCTTCATAGCAGCCGACCTTGAGTGGTGTGTGAGTTGATAGATCCGGAGAGGGACGACTTAAGCATTAGATGTTCGTCATCTTCCGATGAGTTTCCTTGAGTCGAGAGGTTATAGAAACTAGAAGAGCGCGATAGTAATCCTTCTTACCATAATGGTATGCAACATTATTCCGAGTGTGTCGAGACACTTGCAAGACGCCGGAGTCGAAAGGGGATAAGCTAAAAGATGGACGACCTATGCACAGGGAAGACATCTCAAAAGAAGCATATGTGTGCAGCGGTCATCCTAAGAACATAGAGTGGTCGACAGATGTGAATGAAGAATACATGTGAAGAGGAGCTGGATCATAAGGAGTGAATATATGAAGAGGGATCAGGGGATGACAGGTCGACCAAAGCTGAAGGAACGGGCGACCTATGCACACAGAAAATATATCAGAAGAACTACGTGTGCAGTGGTCGTCCTAAGCATATGAAGCAGTCGACCAATATTAAACGGCGAATACATGTGAAGAGGAGCATAAGCATAAATGGTCGACCAAAGATGTTAAGAGGCCGACCGATAATGAAGGAGTATATATATGAAGAGGGATCAGAGGTTAACCGGTCGACCAGTGATGAAGAAAGGACGACCGATGTAAAATTCTGAACTAAGAAGGACGCCTGGTGTTGAGGAATGGGCGACCCCAAGATAACAACTTCCAAACCAAAAGTTGGGAGTGGTCATCCGAAGGGCTCATGGTGGAGACAGTGGACGAACGGAAGACTGCCAGGCTGAGGGTGGACGTCCAG
>LTAE01015562.1:0-11602 GCA_001647135.1 Pontederia paniculata
TTTCACTATGTCAGAAGAAGAGAGTACATCATAAAACCCTAACCCATATTTATAAGAGTTCATACCTTTGGTAATAGATAAGCTCTTCGCCCCCCGCACCCCCATGAGAATTACTCTCAAATTTTGAGTACATGGTATAATATTTCAAGTCACAATAACATTTTTTTTATAGTTTCTCTACATCTATTGAAACATGAGTATGATTTAAAACAATCAACTTATTGCATATAAATTAATTGGCCAAATAAAATTAACTAAACATAATGATGATTATCTGAAGAGTATTAATTTTTTATTCAACAAGAGAATAACATGAGATAATGAAGAATACATTATCAAACTTAAAGTTTAGAAATATATCAAAATAATTCCATAGAATACCAAAAAGAATTCCATCCGGTCACACAAGCAAAATGGAACAACTGGAAAGACTGAATTTTCTCATCTGTTGTATCAATAAATGAGATTCAAAGTCTAATTAAAAGGCAAAATCAGCTGAAATTCTGAGGAATCTCTAGAACTTGGCAGTTCGGTTTTCAGGACGATATTTTTCTATCATTCTATCAACAGATCATACGAGTTGATGAAACTGGACAGTGTTTTAAATTATTTGCTCACAAGACAATTACTGTCGATTAGGCTTATTGCACACATTTCATTCACTTTGGCCAGCATTTTGGAGACATCATATGAGTCGCATCAGTGAAGTATTTATTTATGGAAAAATCTAAATCCTCCTAACTCATCCTCCTAAAAATTTTCCTAATACTCACATAATTTAATTGCCCTTAAAAGTTCAATAAATTAAGAGAAACTTTAGGATGATAATTAGGAGACTATAGAAATCCTCATAATATATAGGACCACAAGGAACAGATTTTTTAATAAACAGCTAAGAATCTTTGAGGACTCCACCATGTTAATATTAAGATGCCGCCATCTCAGCTTCCATTATGATATTTTTCGGAAGAACTGTTCTTTTTCCTTTTCGATATGAAATTATGATATTTTTATTTATAAGTTTGGTAGATCAAATGTTCCATATGGCACATATATGTATTTTCAATTTTGGCGCACAGCGGTATAAATAACGGACAATAGTTAGCAAATAATGATCAAGATTTAGACATTTAATTAGATGATTGATAAACAAATATTTGGTAAATTTAACCTTTGAATTAGTTTATGAGTGTCAATTGACATAAATGAACATAAAGTAATATTTTTTTTGGTTAGTATATGCACTTAAGTTTTGTCACAATATATTAAAAATTTATTTCTATTTTTTTGTTATATATTCATATTACAATTTTTGCTTATATTCACACTACTCAATTCTGTGTATATATATATNATATATATATATATATATATGTATATATACATTGTGTAAAGTACAATGTGAATTAATACACATGGGAAAAAGTAGATAGTAATCTCAAAATAGTTTTTAATCGTTTTGTTCTTCAACAACAAGGAACACGCTCGCAAGCCGCTCATCACCAAAAAAGCTCCATCACACACATGAAACTATATACACATCTTCACACTCTTCCTTAATTCCGCCCTTGATAACTATCACAGTATCACACTATGATTATGAGAAAACATTTTTAGAATGTTGTGATGTTTACACCTCTCAAGCCAATTGTACTGATCTCTTTCACTCTTATGCTATCAATCGACAACAATAAATTCCTGTAAGATGTCAAACTCGCATTGCTTGTTGTTGTTGTTGTTGTTGTTGAGGAATCAAAAGTCGAGAGCAATCTGCTTGTGCCGCCTGAGATCGCTCAGGTACCGCGTCGCGTTGTATTCCTCCGCGTCCAAGAGCTCCTCCGAGTACGTCCTCCTCAGAAACGACCTCTTCACCGCCTTCGCGATCTCCGACCTCCCTTCTTCCCCTTTCAGCAGTTGCAGAACCTGAAACCAAATCCGAATGAACAAGCAATTAATTAACTCCATCGTCGTCCTCGACGATGCGTTGCTATAAGTTTCAGAGCTTGTTTGCATGCCTGACTAATGCGAGGGCGCAGAGCGGAGGAGTGCTGGATGCACATGTATGCCGTCTGCGCCACGTACGTCATCTGCATGGCTTCGTAAGTATCGTCCAGGTAAGGATCTATCAGCTCCTTCATGTTGTTCTCTTCAAGCAGCGGCTTTGCCTGAAACAATTACGTATGAAGTACAGATGCAGTCATTACTGATCTCTCCCTTCTTCTTCTCAATGTATCTACTGAGAAAAAAAAAATCAGATAAAGTAGAGAACAGATGCATACCCACATTACCAGGCTTTGCTGTGAAGAGTTCAACGCTCTGCGCCCAGTGATGAGCTCCAGCAGCAGAACCCCGAAGGCGAACACGTCCGTCTTCTCGTCCACGATGCCATGCATGCAGTACTCCGGAGCAAGATAGCTGCAATCAATTGCCAGGGGCCAAAGATGATGCATGGTTAACTAATTAGCTAAAACAGTTAGTTCTGAACAGTCCCCGAATCAACTACGCTGACCCGAAGGTGCCCTCGAAGCACGATGAAGTGTGGTAGGTCATCTTGTCAGGCAGCCACTTCGCCAGTCCGAAATCACCAATCTGATACAGGAGTTGGAAGTACAGGAAACCTGAATTTTCTTTCATGCATCTGATTGATCATATCATAAACTTGATACCAGATTTGAAATGGTACCTGTGGCTCGAAATCATCAGTGATAAATATGTTGGCGGCCTTGATGTCCCTGTGAATTATGCGCCGGGGGCACTTCTCATGCAGGTACTCCAGTCCTTTTGCTACTCCTAAAGCGATCTTGTATCTGACACCCCAATCCGGTTTGTTCTCTGAACCTTTGTATACAATTAAAGAACAAAGGAATGTATGTTAATTAGGAGTACTATATATGTCTGTGTGCCAATTATATATATTACCATGAAGGAGGCCTTCCAGGCTCCCATGAACAGACAACTGGAACACAAGATGCATCCCTCCTTCGACCCCGACACCGACCAATTTCGCGATGTTCGGATGGTTGACATGGACTATGACTCCCAGTTCAGACAAGAAATTGATGGTTCTTTCGTCTGCAGATCCTTGAGTGAGCATTTTGATTGCTACAAGCTGTCCATCTTCCAGGCACCCCTTGTAAACCTCGGCAAAGCCACCTCTGCCTATTATGTTCTCTGATCAGGAATAACAAGGACATGAGCTTTGTTTCACGCTTCAGATCGACTTGGACTCGGCAACACAAGGCATGCATCATAATTTAGTTTCAGAAATCAATGTGAGATGAGAGAAAAAGAAAGGATGCCTGGACTAAAATTGTTGGTGGCGTTTTGGAGCTCTGACAGAGTAAGGGTCTTCCAGGAGGGCCTGAAGAAGGGCAACTCAGTAGCATCAGGCGTGTTGGACGCGATGGCTGGAACGTCTCTGTTGTTGCTCCTCCTCCTCGAAAGCTTCGGAACTCCGAAAGGAGGGAAGCTCGACAGGCGCCGCATGGACTTCTTTCTCCAGAGTCGAATGAAGCTCTTCCACATGGAGGAGCTGTCCTTCTGCATGGCTGTCTGCGTATGGGCAGCGTACGACGTGCTCGCCGTCGACGACGACGAAGGGCTCGACAACGAATCCGAAGCCCGGGAGTTGCCGTCGTCGAGGACGCATCTGGGAGAGGACTCCTCGATCTCTTCCTTGATATCGAAATCCATGAATCGGAAATCTGCAAATTAATGGTCAGTAGCATTGTGCATCAGAAACAGTAATGCGAAAGCTGCACCCACTTTATCACGTACCTTGATCAGAAACAGAGGTGGACAACGACATGGAAGAGGGAGCACGTTGGCGCACAGGAAAGTTAGCTCCTCGTATCTTCGGAGGCTTCCCCACGCATGCTCTGCAAGAACAAAAACAAGCAGAGTCGGATTCAAACATTCGTAAAAATCTCTACTTTATGAATGAGGACGAATTCGAAAACAAACATGAACGAAACGCAGAATCCAAAGAGCAGAATGCATAAAGAACAGATCTTCACGAAAAGTGTACCTAGGAACCGAAGCAGCAGCAGCTTCCTCCATTGGATATGCTCAGGAAAACAGAGACAAATTTGCAGCTTTCTTTCTTATCTTCTTTCCATAGAATCCACAGAACTCTTCACGAAAAATGTAATCTTTTGCAAAGAGGAAGCTAAATTTGGTGCTTCCGGAGGGGATTGTCACGTGACGAGAAGAGATCAAATGGAGCTGCAGAAGGTGTTTGGCGCGATGTTTGCTCTCGTCCACCTCCTACGAGAATTTATATATATATATATGAAGCACAAAAAAAATGGGGGATGGGCTCAAAGATATCCTTCAAAGTTGGCCGTCCGTTCGTTTCAAGATCGGTGGGTAGTGGTGATGTGATGGAGATGGAGGGAGAGGACACTGTGTGTGTGGATACTACTGTGCAGCAATTGGGTCCTCATTCATCAACACTTTTTTTTTTCTTTTTTGTGAAATTAGATCTACCGACAGTTCCATTGCCTCATCTAATTATTCCTCACTCTCCATCAAAGAGAGAGAGAGAGAGAGAGAGAGAGAGAGAGAGAGAGAGAGAGAGAGAGAGATTAGGAAAAATTAGGAATAATAAATTTGTGAATTTATATGTCATGCATGCGTGATGTAAAGTCTTAACCAAAATTAAATGCAAAGAAATGAGGCCCATGTGTCACATTGACTGTTTTATCCTCTGCAAGTAGTTTGGTTATGGAATTCTTATTGTTTTGGGGGGTGCTAACAGCTAGCATTAAAGTTAAACTTTCTCGTGTAATCGAAAAAAAAGAAAGGTTGAACTTCCCGGAATAACACTTTCAACAATNTATATATATATATTTTGGTAATGACCTTTGTGTCATTTAATGGGTTAACGTCCCTCGTGTCTTTAAGACTTTTGAGGAAAAAAACAAGAATGACCCATTTATTTTCATAATTTTGGTAATGACTTTGATTTCAAGTTACACATGATTTTTTATTATTTTGATACTTAATTTTTTTCGACATTAGTTATTTTCATTTTGTTTTATTTTTCCAGGTCTAAACTATCCCTCCTCTCTCAATGAGCTTGCTTCTTTGAGAAAAGGGCAAGTCACAGGCGAACTCGCTTGCAGGCTGAGCTTGATGCCTATAGCTCATAGATGGAGCTCGTTGTCTGCAAACTTTCTTGCAAGCTTGCAGTTTGCGAGTTCATGCACGTCATTAACGCTTGTTGTGCTTGTGCTGTGTGCGAGAGAAAGTGGAGATGGAGAGAATATTATTTTGAAGAGCAATATAGTAAAAAGAAAATTAAACTAACAATCAACAAAACAAAAACTCCACAGAAAATGTTAAGTGTCAAAATGTTAAAAGATCAAGGGTGCAACACAAAATTTTAATAACTTAAGGTCAGATGTGAAAAATCATGATAATTGAGGAGGGCATAAGAGAAAATAACCCTTGAATCTTACGGTAAAAAATTGCCTACATGTATTGATACACTACATATTTTATTTAAATTTTCTTACATTGTTGAACTATATTATAACTAGATAAAGTATATGTTTGAAACATATTAAAATATTTCATTGAATTTTTCTGCTAGTTAAAACATAAAATATCAAACAAGTGCATCGTAAAACATACTAAATATTTTACAAATTCATAACATTACAAAAGAATATAATATTAATTACATCATTTAGATTTGTTAACAACAAACCGATTAAAGTATCTTATATTAGAAACTATAATACTTTTAATTAGGATAAAATGAAACCATGAAATAATAGTATAATAAAAATAAATGTGATTTATTCTGTAAAAGAAGACTTCAACATTTTCTTTGATTATTTAAAATTGTTGAAATAAATAACAAACAAGGGAACTACTTGTTTGAATAATATAATAAAATTCATTCTACAATGTAGAATTCGAATTAAGGAATATCAATTAAACTAAGGTAAAATAATTGATTATGTTACTTAATTCATTTGGTTATTACATTAGCACTATTAACTTATTATTTTATTGAAAAATTAGCATAACCAATTAATAAAATAAATTAGCATTTAATAAAATAAATAAAACTCATTCTTTAATGTGTTATATGCTATGAAATACATTTTTAAATTATTTTATTAACAAATATTTATCATGACATTTGTATATTTTTTTTTCAAAAATAATTTATGTGTCTTGGCCATTATCATTATTTATTCTAGCTTTGTCCTTTGCTTAGTTAATCAACGTTACATGCTTCCTACCCCTTGTGTTGATATTAGTCTACTCCTTGGTTGAACTTATTAGCTTAGGGTCGAGCATCTTCAAGACAACCACATCCCAATCTTGACCTGGATCTTATTAGCTTGTGGAATGTTCTCTATCCTAAATTATGATATTAAGTATGCTAAGTCGATCATGAGATGTGATAAATAATTTATTATGTTTTGTGTGTGTCTTTAAGGATTGAATAAGTCTTAAGATTTTCCTTGAACTCTTGACTATATTTCAAAATAATGAGTTGATGTCCACTACTTTATCAAGGTATTCTAAAGTCAAAGTGAACAACCCATCAAGCTATGTCTAGGAAAAGCAACTAGTTCAAGATCGAGAAATATAAGAGCGAGAGGAAGGTTTATTGTTGTTACATGAAGTTTAATATCGATTGGTCAATTATATAGTTTCACATGTAAATATCATGAATCATGCACATATTTAGATGCCAAATCTTGTAAATATAGCAGCAAGGTGAATTTAGAGCATAGTAATCTGCATGATTATTTTGATCACTCAACATATTAATTAAAAACCATGTTTCTCTAACAAGTTATAATATAGAGTTACTCATGTATTTAGGTCACACGATTTATTTATTCTATACGAAAATGCATTGAAATAAGATATATATTAGTAATGACCCATTATATACGAGTGTGAGATTATTGGAATAAGCACCTTTATATATGTTGGGTCACTTGGCACCACGAGGCTGTGGGGTGTGTGTGTAGGGTGGGGTGGGGAAGATTGGTGTATAAAAACCTCAAATCAATTCTAAACTCAAAGATATAACTCAATGTAAAAATCAAAGCAATATGCAAATAAGTAAAGTAAAGAGTGAGTAATACAAATACAAGAAGTTGTTGACGAAATCGATCGTCGTTTACATTCTCGCTTTGACTTCTCAACTTCAAGATTATCAAAGATCCACGTCTTTCCTTCATAGGGCAAGGAAGACCTGATAACATCAACATTATCTTTTTTCCCCCTTCAAGAGATAAGACAAATCTTTTCTACAATGGAAACTCCCTCACAACACTTTTCGTCGTTCAAGTGGTTATGTGAGAACCTCATTTACAAATGAGCTAATCCTCAACTCTTTTCTCTAGCTAAAAAAGAAAGGTGAAATCTCTTCTAAAAGAAGCTAAATCTATCAAAAAAGACAACCATTGTGATTTCTTATCATCTCTCTTTTACAACTGCATACACAAGAACAAGAGAGAAAAGAGAATATTCAACAATTTGACTCAAGAATGTTCAAAACTTGATTTCTCTTTTGTGCTTGTCTCAACTTATTCTAACCCTATGGAAGCTCTTTTATAAAATGTCTTATCAATACAGTCATTGCTCTCTTGTTGGCCCCAAAACTAGCCATTATATTTTTCAGTTATTTTTCTGCACTATTTTGGTCATAAATCTATGCACGTGTATCCTATTAACGTGATTTTTAATTCTCTGAAAAGTTATCAATTTTTTTTTGCAACTCATGCCGTGATCGAGATGTATTGGTAACTTATTCAAATATCTTGTTGAAGTTTACTTTACTCTTTAGAACATTACATATGACTTCAAGGTCGGTTGACTAACTTGGTATTCTGACCTTCATTTTATGAAGGTTGCTTCATTCGACTTCTAAGATCAGTTAGTTGACTTGATCATTTGACCTTCACTTTGTGAAGGTTGTTTCATCCAACTTTCAAAGTCGGTTGATCGATTTGGTCATCCGACATTCATTATGTGAATGTTGCTTCATCCGGCTTCCAATATTGGTTGACCTACTTGGTCATGCGACCTTCATTGAATAAAAAAAATGCTTCATTCGACCTTTGATGTCGGTTGATCGATTTTCCAGGATTGACAATCAATTTGCTAAAATATTTTGATAGAGTTCCACTACCTTGATCACAAGTTCTTACACAATTAATAGTATTGGATACATTTTAATTTTATAAAAATAACAAAATTATATATATTTTTTATTTCATGTCTCAATCCATATATTGTGAGAACATAATCAAATATTAGGTTAAAGTTCAGGGTATACTATTTGACTTTCCTCTTTGATGCCCATATAGTGATTGATCATAATTTTTTGTGTGTAAATGACTAAATAAACTCATTCTTGATTTTTCAGAAAGATAATCAAAAGATCTATAAATCCTATGTGATGCAATGATAATGAAATACTAGTGTCAAGTTCATTCTTGGGCTCACATATCCCTTTTTAATATTTGTATTATTGATACACATCATTTTCTAAGATTTTCATCATATATATTTTTTAACATTTGCAACATCAAGATAATATAGTAATTACGTAAGACATAAAGCCATTTTTCAAATCATGTGTAGTATAAAAAACTATCTATGATAGAGATAATTAACTTAACGCTTTGCTTGGATTGTTGTATTAGAAGGGATATGATGAAAGATGGGTGGCAGAGTTAAATCATGTTTGAAAAAAAAAAATTATAAGAGTCATAAGAATTTTGGAGGGGTGAGTTATACCTCTAAATTTCAAAATTTTCATTATACCAAATTGGTAGAATTAGGATGGATGAACTTTTTTAATCAATGAATAAGTTTGAAAAGAATTTAAATAACAATTTATAATCCTTATTCACTCAAGATGGTTTCTTCTTTATGTTATTTTGATTTGTGGTAGAGGAATATTTGACTTGAAAAAAATTTCGATGTTCATTTATTGGTTTGTCTCTTTCATCTTATTTTATAATTATTTTATAATTACACCTGTTTGGTTTCTGTTCACTCAAGTTTAATTTTTCGTGCTAATTTTTTGTCATAAAAAGTTTGGATCTATTGAATTCAATCATAATTTTCTTTTCAAAATAATTATTATTTTTGTTTAATTTGAGACAATTAATTATGTTTATTATTATTTCTACTTTAACATCTTAAGATATTGTCATTTTGAACAATACTCATATTGGTGTAATGTAATATTATTTTTTTTATGCAGTCAATTTTTTAATTATTTTTCACCTACTTAAGTAGATAATATTATATCTTCTCAATTGTAGAATGAAATGTATGTAAAATGCAAACAAAATTTTAGGAGAGAGAAGATCTTATATTCGTCATAGATCTATCATCCTATGGATGAGGATTTATGTAACATCTTCGTTATTCCCTTAACTTAAATAAAAAAATAGTTGAATGACTTAGCGTCTTTGATCTATGATTAATTTAATTATAATATTAAAATGTAATCTTTTATAAATAAATTAAATTAATTAACTCTTACAAATACTTCAATGCATTTCTTGAACTTTGCTATAATAAATATAGTTCAAATGTAAAATGAATTATCCCAAAACTTTAAGGACATATAATACTTTTGGCTAAATCCGTTAAGGCCATTAAGTGCTTTAAGAGCCTCACAAGTATCTTTGTTTTGTGACCTTAAAAGCTACGAGACTTCAATGTTGCAGCCACACACAACTACCCTTATTAAACCATATGATAGTGCTTTCCCTCTCCTAATCCTAACTTTATACTTCCCTCTTTTCTTTCTATCAACATGCTAGCGTCTAGATCTCTATGAGAATTATTATTATTACGATCTTGAATGCATAGTTTGTGAAGGCTTTGGAATAATCTCAAGAAGACACACACACACACACACACACATCTTAGCCATCTAATGCACAATCAATGGCGAACCATAAAAATGATAAACAATCATGACTTATAAAATTGACTATTCATTATGTTTTGAAAGGATAAGATGTGCTCAACATTCATACTAAGCATCAAGTGCTTAGAAGATGGGTTAAATATATATGTATATAAATATGAAGAGGTGGTTGTAGTTATTTCAACAACCTCCTTTCTCTTTTTTGATGGGCAAAATCAAATCACATCTCGAGCAATCTTTGACTGTCTGATTGTCGTTAATCATGGTAATCAAAATGAGAGTAAGGAATACGTGGAAAAAATTTTGCTCCACACTTTATGGAGCGTCGTTCGATAGAGATTGAGGTGCAGTTTAAGTATTGATATGAACCATCTTCTAATAATATGGTTCAAGTACCTTAATCTCAATCATAGATATGAGATCAGATGATTCTCCATATGTGTGCAGCAAAATCTACTCCACAATTTCTTACCTTAATTAAAATTAGGGCATACATATTTGCTAACACTTTCTACATTTTCTATGGGCATTATATAATAAGTTAAGATAAGATATTTATATTGGGTAACTCATTTTTAATCAAATTAATGATGTGATAATATAAACCCTAAAGAATTGAGGTAAAATTTATATTACCTCAATATGATATGTTCACTAACTATATGAATTTTATATCTAACTTCACTCATTATGTCATGTGTAAAATTAAAACCAAATTAATATTATGAACTACATGTAATGAAAAAAAAACATAAGACAATTATACTTTTATGTACATTGCAACACCTCTTTGTTTAAGTGTGTCGTATATGAATTCAACATATAAGTGAATTGCTAATAGTGCAATCATATGTTATATATTTTAAGATAATATGGAAATGTTACAAGATCATGAATTTGATTTCCTCTATCGGGATAATATATATTTCTTGTAGAGATAATATAAAATTATGTGAAAGGGATGCTATGATATTTTAAGAAATAATATGTTGCAGGGGTGACATGATATCAATGGCAAGTTAGTAATATGATGTGCATTATGCATATATGATCAGGCAAGTGCATGAAATGTTATATTATATGTTACAAACATTTGATATGTTGATACAATTGATATGGTATGGTAATAAATTTGTGTATCATTCATACATGCATTGATATACTAATATCGGGTTAATATGTTTATTTTGCAAGGATGATATAATATGATACTTTAAATGATAATATGATAACCAAATAATATATAATGTCATTTAAGATAATATGATACCTTTAAGAGTATACCTTTGACCAAATGGTTGATATGATTTATCGTGCATATGTTAACTTTCATAGACTGACATGCATCATGATGTTATTATATCATATTTTTTGTATGCTACAAATATGTTTTAATGCCATAAGATATGTCTCATGGTATGACATGTTCCTATATTAACATGATATTGTTATATGTTATATGATATGCACCAATATGTTATATTGAGTGATGATACTTTATGATATGTCTTAATATTGTATTATATTTAATTTTTATATGATACATTTTAGGTTATAAGTGTCCTTCAATTTAGAATTCTATAATTTTCTATTATCGAGATTGATATGATTGCTTTTAGCCCTTCACACGAGCCTATGCTAATGGTATGATACATACATATATATATATATATA
>LTAE01015569.1:0-10242 GCA_001647135.1 Pontederia paniculata
TCTCTCTCTCTCTCTCTCGTCTATTTTCATAACAGTCGATCACTCTATATTCTTAGGACGATCACTGCACAAATGTAGTTCTTCTGAAATGTCTTCCGTGTGCATAGGTCGTCTATTCCTTTTAGCTTTAGCTTTGGTCGACCTATCAACATCTGAACTTGAAACATCCTGTTACAGAAATCAGCTCAACAAGTTCATCAGTACAAACTAAGTTCTCTTACAAATTTGTGATCGTCAAAATACTTTCGGGATCCTAGACTTCAACAGATTTGACTTACAAAAAATAATTAATCATCAAGTAGAATCTAATAGTTGAAATGTATTAACCAAGTTTGGTTAGCATATTTAATTAAGGAGGGATATGTTTCAAGAATGATTAATGTTAGTAGCACATGATTTAATCCTTGGAATTGTTAATTTGGTCAGAGGAATACCATTCTGATTCAGATTAATCAAATGCTAATAACTTTGGACATCAGAAATTTCGATCGGATAAAAAAAAGTTGAAATATAATAATTTTGTATATCGTTAAGAGTTAGTGTCTACACCATATAATATTATTTACCCATCTGAATTATGTTTTTCATGCACCCTTCTTGCTGCATATATTATGGAAATAAAACAAAAGCATAATAGTTCTAGGCTGAGATCTTTACTAAGGTCATTAGTGTTTTGGTTATTGCAACCTTAATGTCATCAAAAGATTTGTCATCACTAAAGTACTCCGGACACATGTAATTTTTTTTTACTGACACACATATGTAATTGACCATAATGTTGAGAGTAGATGTGATTAATAATTGACCCATGGGTCATAATGCTTACAAATGAAACAAGAAGCAAATGTCTGAACACAACAAATAAAAGGTAATAGGAAGGCATAACATTTTCTTGGTTGTTTGGAGCTTGATTGTCATATGTTCCACAATTGCTGCAGAAGCCACTGTTAGCAATTGAGATTCGCACAAAAATAGAGTTAAGGAATACTTATTTACCAACAACTCCCACTTGCATTAACTCAATTTACCATATCTTATATGGATAAACATTTATCCAATTCTGATGTGCTACATGATGAGATTAGGCATGTGCTAGGCACCTAAAATATCTCATCGAATATTTGAATCTATTATTCAAATTTCAATTTCTATGTCTTGTTTGTCTGTGACCCATTAGGTTCACATCACTACGGCCATAAGAACTATATATCCAATACATCAACTACAAAATTACCAATAGTACCATCTATTGATGTTCCCAACTTATCGTGTAGTCTCTTATATTTATTTACTGTGATGTTAATTATGTTTCTGTTTCGTAGAAAATTTAGGATGCTTCAATTGTCTCTTCTAAAAATAATATTATCATTCGTGATCATTTTTTATCCCAATCTATTAATTGAATGGTAATAATAGTTTTTGGAGTGACAACACTGAAAAACTTAAGGCTCCTCATAAATATTTAGGAAAATATATCATTAAAAATTTCTAACTATAATGTTACAGAGGAGGATTTAGTAATCCGACTCTTTGATAGGGTCAAAACAGGAAAAACATTGTTATAGTGTTGCTGATATGGTAATCTAACTCCAACGTGACATTTTATTTTCCATCGCGTTCATTTAATTTTTTTTTCTTTTCATAACATTAAAATTGGAATAAAATAGCTTTTGAAAGGTTGTTGAATGTTGCGTAGCAAAATTCAATGTATATAGTCAATGAAGAGAGAATATGAGATTTGACTTTAAAAAAGGAATTAGTCATCAAGTAGAATCTAATAGTTGAAATGTATTAACCAAGTTTGGTTAGCATATTTAATTAAGGAGGGATATGTTTCAAGAATGATCAAAGTTAGTAGCACAAGATTTAATTCTTGGAATTGTTAATTTGGTTAGACGAATACCATTCTGCTTCAGATTAGTTAGGTGCTAAAAATTCTGAACATCCGAATTTCGAGCGGATAAAAAAAAAGTTGAAATATAATAAGTTTGTATATCGTTAAGAGTTAGTGTCTACACCAAATAATATTATTTACCCATCTGAATTATGTTTTACATGCACCCTTCTCGCTGCATATATTATGGAAATAAAACAAAAGAATAATAGTTCTAGGCTGAGATCTTTACCAAGGTCATTAGATTTTTTGTTATTGCAACCTTAATGTCATCAAAAGATTTGTCATCACTAAAGTACTCCGGACACATGTAATTTTTTTTTAGTGACACACATATGTAATTGACCATAATGTTGAGAGCATACGTGATTAATAATTGACCCATGGGTCATAATGCTTACAAATGAAACAAGAAGTAAGCAAATGTCTGAACACAACAAATAAAAGGTAATAGGAAGGCATAACATTTTCTTGGTTATTTGGCGTTTGATTGTTTCATGTTCCACAATTGCTGCTGTTAGCAATTGAGATTCGCACGAATATAAAAAAATATTTTTTTTTATCATAATCATGCAATCAAGGATCTATAGAATTGATTTAACATTAAATAGTTTAGATCATACCTGAGATGTCCGTATCCCAAAGAGATTGATAGGAACGTCTGCCGTCTTGATTATCCTCATAGAATCACAAGTGGTATCCCTTTAACAGTATCTATACCAAGACTAAGATGAATCTTGCACTAAGGGAGAGATAACTCTGATGAGGGATTGACTTAGGTTTGATGTAAATTGATTTACAGTAATTGCTTTTACAGTAAATGATGAAATTTTTGTTTGGTTTGCACTAAAGGCATTGTTGGAAATGAGTTGCATTTACATGTTAAATGGGGCCCACTAGGAGAGGGAGTGAGGGTTGGAATTGGATTTTAGGAAAGAGAAAGTGTGAGTTTTCAGTGTGGGGTCCACTAATAATTATGAAAAAGAATTAAGAAATATGAGGATATTCAAAATTAATAATAGAAAATTTTTTGTTATAAAATTATTAAATTTCACTAATAAAAATTTACGAAATATATTAACTAACTCAACCTCAACCTCTTTCTTCCATTTAACGGTTACGATCAAATCATATCTTCGATCAACTCTTGACCATTCGATTAACCATTAATCATGGTAAATAGAATTAGGTAATACTTATTTACCAACAACTCCCACTTGCATTAACTCAATTTACCATATCTCATATGGATAAACATTTATCCAATTCTGATGTGCAACGTGATGAGATTAGGCATGTGCTAGGCACCTAAAATATCTTATCAAATATTTGAATTTATTATTCAAAATTCATCTTCTATGTCTTGTTTGTGTGTGACCCATTAGGTTCACATCACTACAACCATAAGAACTATATATCCAATATATCAACTACACAATTATCAATAGTACCATCTATTGATGTTCCCAACTTATCGTGTAGCCTCTTATAGACCAAGAGTGACATCTAGCAATATATCATGGTCCCCATAGTGGTCTGAAAATTGATGAACCTTTGAAATAATTTTCATATGCGTATAATCCTTCTAAAATTTCTATGTCCAAATCGAGACAAATAAGACATGGTGAAATATTAGATTCCTAATCTCGATGTTAATCAATTTGACTAGTAAGGACATGATGCAGATAGAAAACTCATTCTCTTCATATTATGGCCACAGACTTTACATCATTCTTTATTGGTCATCGAGGACATCCCTCCAATAGGAGTCATAGATCCCTTATTGAACACTCACATGCCTTCACATGTTTCTAATGTCACCAATAAATGTATTAATACAACAACAACAACAACAACAACAAAGCCTTATCCCACTAGGTGGGGTCGGCTACATGGATCATACGACGCCATTGCGCTCTATTAGTAACCAAATTTTTAGGTATATTATTCGTTAATAGATCTCGTTCTATTAGCTCGTCAAGTGTTCGCTTTGGTTTCCCTCTTCCTCTTTTAATCGAACTCCAGATTGTTTGCTCTACCCTCCTTACTGGCGCATCTAATGGCCTTCTCTGAACATGACCAAACCATCGCAAACGATTCTCCACCAGCTTCTCGCTAATAGGGGCTACTCCGACTCGTTTACGTATATAGTCATTCCTAATCTTATCCTTTCTAGTATGACCACACATCCATCTCAACATCCTCATTTCAGCTACCCCCACTTTATGTTCATGTTGTCCCTTCATAGCCCAACATTCAAATCTAATGGCCTTCTCTGAACATGACCAAACCATCGCAAACGATTCTCCACCAGCTTCTCGCTAATAGGGGCTACTCCGACTCGTTTACGTATATAGTCATTCCTAATCTTATCCTTTCTAGTATGACCACACATCCATCTCAACATCCTCATTTCAGCTACCCCCACTTTATGTTCATGTTGTCCCTTCATAGCCCAACATTCACTACCATATAACACTGCTGGTCTTATAGCAGTGCGGTAGAATTTCCCTTTAACCTTATGGGGTACTTTCCTATCACAACCAATAAATGTATTAATAATCCAAAGATTATTGTTAACATTATCAAACGAACATTATTAACATGCAAGACGTCGATGGTGTCTCAGGTCAAAGGATCACACAATCATTCCATTTGAGAAACCTTGCTAATAATCCAACCATCAAGATTCTCGTGCGGGTCAGTTCAGTGAACTTGTTCTCCAACAATTATATTTATCTTAATGCATAATGAGGACTATCATTTTCAGTCATTGAAACTACACAATCACCTAACTTAATTGATGTTGCCTTATCATCAATCCTTCAGGTAACAAACATATTTTGAAGTGGACATCACGAACCTCATATTTTGATCACATCATATCGTGTTTCACAACTAGGCTTCATGGGCAATATCAATAAATTATATTTAAGACATATAAAGGGAACATGCCAATAATATTAGAAGAAAGCATGATTCAATAATATTTATATTATATCAGATTGTGTTTAGGACACAATCAACGCTAAATCAAAATCTTCCACTTGCCCTAAACCAAATTTGTGACAAATATCAAAATCATCTTCTTAAGATGTATATTGAATATAGATACAAATAATGGTTTAGACAATGGGTCTGCTAAATTATTCAATGTATTGAGCTTTTGGATACTTATGATGGATATTCTTGGTAACCATTAACCAAACAATCTTTGCAATGGATGTGATTGTACTTCTGATGAGTCCTTAGCTCAATGATTTATACTATTGCTCTACAATAAAGTGATATCAATCAATAGCTCAGAATTAACTTTTATATCCATGCAATTTACTTTGCAACATCTGATGCAGCAAAATATTCAACCTCTATTCAGAGTGAATATATGCCTCAAGTTATATTCCTTCTAACATGAAGTCTGCATCGGTGTAACCTTCACTCACCATGTGTTCTCCATTAAATAAGATATAATCCTTTGTATTTCTTAAGTACATAAGGATATTCTTACATTAATCCAATATTATAAACATTGAACTGATTGATATCTACTAGCTATACTACTAGCATAACTAATATCAAGTTTTTGTATGTATCTCTGCATACATTATGCTTTATATGGCTGGAAGCATATGGAACTCTTTCCATTTACTTTATTGTCTCATCATTATGAGGTGCCATATTTTCTAAGAAAGGATTCCACGTCGAAATGGTAATATCTCTTCTCTCTTCAATGTACATGGTTTGAGAAAGACCAACTATTCTTCTTGATCTATTCATATAGATTTTTATGTCAAGAATATAGGTTGTTTCTCTCAAACCCTTTGTGGAAAACATATTGAACGACTAAATTTTGCTTGGGGTATCTCTACATCATTCCTAATGAGTAGAATATTATCAACATATATTAAGGAATATTGTGTTGCTTCCACTAACCCTTTGTACACACATAATTCATAATGCATTACATTATATGTAGAAAGATATTTTGAGGTATTATCACATTCAACTTGTAATATTGCTCCCACTATTCTCTTGTAGTATAAATACTCGTTCAAGGAGAGTGGCAATGCCATGACACAATAACCTTTTATTGTTCTAGCATATCCAAGTAATACCCTAAACTAGTTTTAGGATATTCCACAAATTTTCTATTCTCCAACTTGTTTGCTCCCACTTTCCTTTTTGGAAGCCACGCAAGTCCAAATCTTAACTTGCTTAAGATTGAATTTTCTTTTATACCACATCTCATATGGTGTTTTCATAATAACTTTGGAGAATATTCTATTTAACATGTAAACATTAGTTTCTAGATCATAACCTTGAAAAGAAATTGAAAAGTTAGCATATGACATTATTGATCTAACCACAATATGGTTAGGTAATTTCTCTCACCTACTCTTATTAGTATCCTCAATCATCAAAATCATTTGACATTTCTAGATAATATAGACCATGAAATGATGTGACTCTAGCAAATATCTCATCATTCAAAAATCTTACAATCATCTTTATCGAAAAATAAGTTCATCACCTGCTATTATTGAATCAGAATGAAAATAAGATTCTTGGCAATGTTCCAAACATTACAAGTAGTCTATCAATTCTATAATTCTACTAATTAAGTACAAAGAAAAAATGTAGTAGATTCAACATCTGATGATGAACCATTCGCAGTGGATAGTTGGATTAGTCCTTTGTGCAATGACCTAGCTCTTTGCAACTCCTGCAATATATTGCACATGTGAGATGCACAGCTAGAATCTCTTGCCCAAATAGTAGAATAAGAAAAAATCAATCAAATTAATTTACACTAATAAGGATTTGAGCATACCTTTGCCCTTATTTGCAAGAAGTATAGCAAGGTACTACTTGCAATTTCTTTTCCAATGTCCCTCTTTCTTACAAAAGTGACAACTCATTCTTTCTTTGAAGCTTGGTTTTTCTTTCATGTTGATCCCACCAGTGAGCTTGAAGGTTTTATCCTTCACACCCTTGCCCCCTTTTTTCCTTTTGTTTTGAGAAAACTTTGTCATTCCAGAAGTAGAAGCAACTAACATCACTTTTGATAAACTTGAAGAACTTTTCTTCATGTCATCTTCTGCTACTTTTTGCATATGGAGTAGCTCATGTACCTCTGGTTCTTTCTTTTGCATATGATAATTCATTATGAATTGACCATATGAGGGTGGTAAGGAGGAAAAAATTAAGTCAATACTTAATGCTTTTCCAATTGTGACATCAAGCTCGGTCAACTCATTTATGAGATTGATTATGTGGAGTACATGATCATTCATAGAGCCTCCTTCAAGTAGTTTTGTAGAGAACAATTCTCTTGAAATCCTGAATCTTCTGGCATGAGATTTCTCACCATAGCATTCTTGTAGTTTATTAATCATGTCAATAGCATGATTAGCATTTTCAAACTGCTTTTGAAGTGCACCACACATGAACGCAAGGATAAGACATTTGTCATTCTCATCTTTTTCAAGCCATTTGTCTTCATCCTCGATATCCCTTTTGGTGGCTTTATCACGATCTACTTTGGTTCGACATTCCTTGATCACATCAAGGCATTTGAGACCTCTAAGACATATCTTGAGGTTTCTCAACCAATCTTCAAAATTTGATCTACTCAATTTGTGTTGATCCATAATCTTTGTGATATTTTGAGATAAAGCAGACATTTTGATCTAATAAAATAAAATAATATAATGTTAAAAGTTTATCATGCTTATATAAATACCATTAAATTTGGACCTTTGTTTAATGGTAGCTCCCACTAGTCTTGTGAATTCCCATACACAAGAAAGAAAAAACTATNAATTAAGTCAATACTTAATGCTTTTCCAATTGTGACATCAAGCTCGGTCAACTCATTTATGAGATTGATTATGTGGAGTACATGATCATTCATAGAGCCTCCTTCAAGTAGTTTTGTAGAGAACAATTCTCTTGAAATCCTGAATCTTCTGGCATGAGATTTCTCACCATAGCATTCTTGTAGTTTATTAATCATGTCAATAGCATGATTAGCATTTTCAAACTGCTTTTGAAGTGCACCACACATGAACGCAAGGATAAGACATTTGTCATTCTCATCTTTTTCAAGCCATTTGTCTTCATCCTCGATATCCCTTTTGGTGGCTTTATCACGATCTACTTTGGTTCGACATTCCTTGATCACATCAAGGCATTTGAGACCTCTAAGACATATCTTGAGGTTTCTCAACCAATCTTCAAAATTTGATCTACTCAATTTGTGTTGATCCATAATCTTTGTGATATTTTGAGATAAAGCAGACATTTTGATCTAATAAAATAAAATAATATAATGTTAAAAGTTTATCATGCTTATATAAATACCATTAAATTTGGACCTTTGTTTAATGGTAGCTCCCACTAGTCTTGTGAATTCCCATACACAAGAAAGAAAAAACTATTCTTTCTTCTCTGGTGAGAATGGGGATCCTTATAAATTATTCACCGCACCCTAATAGGATCTAAGTGAAATAATTCATAAGGTAGGGGAACCATTCCTTTTCTAATCCTAACCATTAGGACTCTCAATCATATTTTAGTCTCCAACTTGTATTCCGCACCTTAACAGGATCTAAGAATACAAGTCGTCTAAGCTGGATCCATCAATCTAATGAATATGAAATACATATCATATTAACCCCCAATATATTGGGAAAGTCAATATGAAGTTTCATTTCATTACATCAAATGCTTTACGAAATTTTCAAATTATTTTTCTCAGGAACTATTCTCCAATAATATGGACAAAAAATAATCACATGTAATCCATAATTCTACTAATTCATATTGATGGAAGACTACGTTTGAGGTTCACAACCTCGCCCATTAGAAACTTAGTATTTTAAGAAATTATAAGCTTAAATATTTTTTTTTTAAATTCAATCCATCAATCTAATGAATATAAAATACAAATAATATTAAACCCCAATAATATGGGCAAAGTTAATATAATGTTTCATTTCATTTACATCAAATGTTTTAAAAAAATTTTAAATTATTTTTCACAAAGACTATTCTCCAATAGTATGGAAAAAATACACATGTGATCCATAATTCTACTAATTCCTATTAATGGAGATTTGAGGTTCATAACCCCACTAATTATAATCTAATCTTGATCCATCAATTTAATGAATATGAAATACAAATTATATTAACCCCAATAATATGGGCAAAGATAATATAATGTTTCATTTCATTTTCATCAAATGTTTTAGAAAATTTTCAAACTATTTCTCACAAGGATTATTCTCCAATAATATGGAAAAAAATAATCACATGTGATATATAGTTCTACACCTCCAATAAACCTCCGTAAGTGCACTTTATGGTCAAATCTTAGATTTATTAAATATTTGTTCTATAACATCAATTCTTCATTGATCCTCATGACTCAACTATCACCATTCATTTGTATAATTTCAACATCTATAATCTTTATTCAGAGAGTTCTTATTTGAACTTTATCTCCCCTAATCTAATCGACCATTATCTAAAGTTTCATTAATATCCTTTACTCATGTCAAGCAACTCCAATAATACACTACAAGAATAGTTGGATTCAGCGACAGAATTATTTGTTGCTGATCTGTCGCTAAGCTGTCGCAAAACAAGATAGCGACACCTCAACGACAAACCGGCGACGACAAAGAACTGTCGCAAAAATCAAGTCGCTATTAGCGACAAATATTTCTGTCGCTAAATCTGACGCTAAACCGTGGTAAAACTGTCGCTAGTCTGTCGTTAAACTATCGTAAAAGAAATTGATTTTTTTTAAAATTGGTCACTACATCTATGGTAAATCTTTCGTTAGATTGTCGCTAATCTGTCGTTATTACTGTTGCTAATCTGTCTTTATGCTGTCGCTAACACAGTCGCTAATATGTCGCTATGTTGTCGCTAAGTTGTCGCTGAATATCGTGAATTTTCGAAAATGTTATCGTGTTTCTGTCGCTATTCTGTCGCTATTCAATCGCAACTTATCAAAACAATTTAAAATGTTTCATCAATTTCTAAAAAGAATCCGTATATACAACATAATATCATCATAGCAACCAATTATACTCATTCATGCACTAAACAATAAAGATGACATATAAACGTAATAAAGTTCAAAGTACTAATCACAAAGTCTAAGTCGATAATAAAAGATTCTAAGTAGTCATCACAAAGTGTAAGTCAACAATACATGTCTAAAATAATATCGTACAACATAAGTCAAATACACCATAATCTAATCGTCGGACGAAGGAGTACGAGGAGCAGAACGACCGCGAATCAAACTGAGGACCTCTAACAGAAGTGGCATA
>LTAE01015570.1:0-10242 GCA_001647135.1 Pontederia paniculata
TGCCTTCTCTATTATAAAACAAAAATATTATTCCTATTGATTACCCCTCACCTATTTCGGTTAGGGCTTGGACCTCTAGTGTCAAGCCCCCTAACCGCAAGAGCTTGACTGAGGAACAATATTAATAGAAGCGTGAAAATGAAGTTTTCCTATAGATCGATACCTAAAGTACTCGACCATTGCCGTATACTTGCGGTGATAGGAGTGTGCTAGGTTTATAAATATTAAAATTTGAAGTGAAGACAACCTTTACAGAAGATTGATCCTGGTTAATCCCCTAACCTGAGGTCATTTTCTATTCTACACCACACTTCGCATCAGAGATAGAACTACCTCCTACTGAACAAAATGATTGGAGATAAGTATCTTCACATTCCTTAGACAATATCATTGGAGACATAAATGAAGGTGTGAGAACAAGAAATTCATTAAGAAATTTGTGCCTTTTCTACCTTCTTATCTCAAAGAGAATCCAAAATTTTAAAGGATGCAATGGATGATCGGAACTGGATAAATGCCATGCATGAGGAGCTGAACAACTTTGAAAGAAATCAAGTTTGACATTTGGTAAAGAGACCTAAGGATCATCCCATAGTTGGAACAATATGGGTATTTAAAAACAAACTAGATGACACTGGAGTTGTGAGAAATAAGGCTAGACTGGTTGCAAAAGGTTACTCTGAAGTTGAAGAAATTGATTTTGATGAGACTTTTACACCAATTGCTCGTTTAGAAGCAATTCAGATTCTTTTAGCATTTGCTTGCTTCAACAATTTAAAATTATTTCAAATGGATGTTAAGCCAACCTTTCTAAATGAATATATAAATGAGAAAATTTATGTTGAATAACCTCTAGGTTTTGAGAGCTCAAAACACCCAAATCATGTGTTTAAGCTCTCTAAGGCACTATATGAGTTAAAGCAAGCTCCTAGAGCTTGATATGAGAGATTAAGCTCATTTCTCCTTGAAAATGAGTTTTCAAAAGGGAAGGTGGACACAACTTTATTATTGAAGCATTTTGAGAATGATATATTAGTTGTGCACCTATATGTGGATGACATTATCTATCGATCCACAAATTCTCAAATGTGTAAATAATTTGAAACACTCATGCACAACGATTTTGAAATGAGTCTAGTAGGAGAATTAACTCACTTTCTTGGTTTTCAAGTAAAGCAATCTAAGGATGGAATTTTTTTGAACCAAGGAAAATACACAAATGAGCTGCTTATGAGATTTGAAATAGATGATTGTAAACCCAGCTCTACTCCCATGAGTACTCTTACTAAACTTGATAGTGATGAAAAGGGTAAAAATGTAGATAAGAAATTATACAGGCATATGATTGAGAGCCTCCTATACTTAACTGCCTCTAGGTTAGACATCACATTCAGTGTATGTCTATGTGCTAGATTTCAAGCCAATCCTAAGGAATATCATTTAGTGGCCACCAAAAGAATTATGAGATATCTTAAAAAAAACTCCAAACTTAGGATTGTGGTATATTAGAAATTTTTTATTTGACCTTCATGCCTACATTGATTCAGATTTTGCTAGATATAAAGTAGATAGAAAGAGTACTAGTGACATGTGTTATTTTCTTGGTAGCTCACTAATATCTTGGGCTAGCAAGAAGCAAAACTCAATTTCACTCTCCACAACTGAAGCTGAATATATAGTTGCTGGAAGTTGTTGTGCCCAAAAGTTGTGGATGAAACAACAACTTCTAGACTATGGCATAACATGTGAAACTATGTCATTAAAGTGTGATAATACCAATGCAATAGAAATGACTAAGAATCCTGTGCATCATTTCAAAACTAAGCACATTGACTTAATATATAACTTCATTAGAGAACATGTATCACTCAAAGCCATCTCTATAGAACATGTCTCAACTGAGAGACAACTAGCTGATATATTTACAAAACCCTTGGGAGGAGATAGGTTTAACGTGTTAAAGAGAGAAATTGGGATGTTGGACTTAGGAACTTAATAAACAACTTAACTTATTGGTGACTTGTCTATGTAAGTATCACTGATAATAAAGTTGTAAATTGATTGTGTTGCACAACACATACATGATAATCTTTTCATTCTATCTTCTGCTAGATGTCTACCCTAAATAAAACTATAGAGAACCTCAGATAGTGAATGATAAGGTGATTAAGTATCAGGTTGGTCGCAAAACTTCAAATGCCCACTCCTTACACTTCGGGCATCTGAAACACATTGTTGATATCTAGTGATCCCAAGCAACGGATGCCCATTGAAAATCTTTGGACGACCAATATAAGTACTCTACCAAGGACCGATCGACCATTCTATAAACCAAGGGCATCCTATGCTTTGAAAATCTTATAACACTTCGAAGTTTGGACGTCCGTTGTCCACACTTCGGACGACCGAAGCTGATTGATGACTCAAGACCAGTTCAAGTATAGGGCGTCCACTGCTATCATAGGACGACCATTGCCACTATAACATGACATCCTTACTACGACGGTCGACCTATAATCTCCTTCGGACGACCAATGTTGCGAACACTATATATAATAGGTCACCCTTAACCGTTTCCATCTTTGGAATATTCTCAAAGGACGACCCTTTGTGTTCTTCCACCGTTCTACTCCGAGTAAACTTCAAACCCCCCTTGTGATCTTCAGCGTCCTGGAAGCGATCAAAGTTTTCACAAACAGGGATCCAAACATCTAGGTAAACCTAAAACATCATCTCTATGCGTCGTTAATCGAATTTTAGGTTTTACTATCTAAGTTCTAACCGAGTTTAATCCTTGTTGTGAATGTTGTTCATTCTTTACAGAATCAAATCTTTTTTATTCCTTTCACTACTCTAAATTCCTTCTATACTTGTGAGTTTGATTTCGACCCTTTCCCGATTGCTTGCAATTCTATATTTGTGTTCTTCTCGTCCATTTCTAACCATGTCTCCCATCAAGAAAATGGCTCAAAAATGAAAACTCATAAAAAGGAAACAAAGAGAAGAGTCATCTCCCTATATACCACAAAAGAGAGTTAACATAGGAGAATCCTCTGCCCAACCACCAGAAACTCTTCCTGATAATGTCGATCAAACAACCGAAACTCCTCAATCACCTGAAAAGTCCTTTAGTCACCCTAAATTCATTAGTGAAAAGGTCTGAATCAATATGTAACCCTCTATAATGAACACTAATTAGTTGAACCACAACACTCTATTGACTAGGAAAGTCTTAAACTTTCTAGTCACAAAGAAACTTTTGAACAATGTGACTGGCTCACATTCCTTGACCTTGATGAGTCAGTTCATCCCTATGTTGTCAAACATTTTTATGCAAATTTAACCTATGATGACACCCATCTTGAAATAAAAATCTATTTGCATGCCAAACATTTTTCCATGACCGAATCTAGATTAAATGAGATCCTTGATACTCCTGGCTTCCATCACATAAATCTTGCTCCAATGCATTGGCCTCACACCTCCTACACTCAAAATCAAGCTGAACTAGCTGTGAGTGGAGGAAAAGTCGATATTTCTGTTCAAGGATCCTTTCACAAGTATCTCTCCCCTATCATGAAAGATGTTCACCACATAATCACCCATGTAGTGCTTCATAGAGCTGGTCATTATACAGAAGTAAATCTCCTTGATTTAATTGTTCTTGCACGCCTTGTAGATCCTATAGCCCCTAGAATTTCTCTAGGAAATCTTCTCATGTATCAGCTCATCAAAACCAAAGAAAAAGTGCACTCTAAGTGGACCAAGGGTGATACTCTCTACTTTGGAAATCTCATTACCTTTATGGTCCACAAAACCTTTCAAACGATCTTTTTGCGGAAGACAAAGATATCCTTCATTCCACCCGAAATGACAAAATTTTCTTCTCTACCTTGACAAGAAATGGACTTAACAAGGACACCCCTCAGAATAATGAACACCCTCCTGCATCTGAGTATCATAATACTATAAATCAGGAACCTGAAAGCCACTAGAGACTACTCTGCAGATGAAATTCCTGAGCAAACTCCTCAGCAATTTAGGACAAACTCCTCTGACTAGATAGGGTATCCACTTTGCTACAAAGTGAATCCCGTTCTTCTCGACTTAGGGGCAATGTGGAAGAGAAGGAAGCCTTTCTATGAGAAGTAGTGGTAGGTTTCCAAGGTATTGGTTCAGCAGGGAGTTTCTAATAGTCTCAGTGTCCTGATACTCAGCTTCAGGAGGTTGGTTATTGTCCTGGGAGGTTTCTTGGATCAAACATTTTCTAGTCAAGGTTGAAGAAGAAATTCTATCCGCACGAGTGGAGCGAAGGATAATTTCTTGGTCAGAGAATAGAATGTTTCGAAAGATTTGGCAAATCATGAAGGCGATGAGGATGTCAAAATAAAGACGAGTACCCTTAGTCCATTTGGAATGAACTTTCTCCTTCGTTTTTATCAGTTGGTACATGATAAGATTTCGCAGTGAGATACGAGACGCTTCAAGATCAACAAGATGAGCAAGGACGGCTACGTCAAGGAGATTTACCCCTGTATAATGGTCAGCCCTAGGAAGAATTACATGGGTGATGATATGATGGATAGCTTTCATTTTGGGCTGAGGTGCTTGTGAAAAGATCATTGAATGAAGATGTCTACTCTTCCTCCACTCACGGCTAATGTAACTTGATTTTGAGTCTAGGAAGCGTGAGGCCAGTGCATATGAGCAAGATTGATGTGTGGATAACCGGGAGTATCAAGGATTTCATTTAACTTAGACTCCATTATTGATAATTGTTTACCATGCAAATAGGACTTGGTTTCTTGATGGGTGGTATCATAGGTTAGATTTGCATAAAAGTGTTTGACAACATGAGGGTAAACAAGTTCATCAAGGTCAAGGAATTTCAGTCAATCACATTGCTCAAAAGTTTCTTTAATGCCGGAGAGTTGAAGTCCTTCCCAATCAATAGAGTGATGTGGTTCAATCATTCTTTGGTCATTATAGAGGAGTGGATATTGGACAGTTTCACTAATGTACTTAGGATGATAGAAGGTTTTTTCTGGTGATTGTTGGATTTCTTGGATCTGAGGTGACTCTACTCTATCTGGGAGGGGTTCTGGAGCTCGAGAAGAAGGTTCTCCTTTATCTCTCTTCTTTTGAGGCTATGGTTGGTCTTCGGCTGAATGAGGGGCTTGTGAAGATGATTCTCCTCTTTCTTTCCTTTTTGAGGGTTTTTGTTTCTGGCCCATTCTCTTAGTAGGAGACATAATGGAAGTACATGAAGAGAAAGTTACTAAGGCAAATCGACAAATACTTGGGTTGCACAATGATCGAATCGAAGGAAACTATGAATCAGGAGTTTGAATTCAAAAGAACTAGTACAAGAAGGACTTATAGGGTAATGAGGGAAATCAAAGAGATTTGATCCTATAAGAAATGATTCACAATCATAGCACGATATTGCTTTGTTAGAACTTAGAGAGTAAAACCTAAAAATCTAGGTCAACAATGCACAAAGATGATGTTTTAGGTTTATCTAGTTATTGAATCTTTGTTTGAGAAGACTTTGATCCCTTCCAGAGCTTTAATGAACACCAGAGATTCAAAATATGCTTGAATTTGAGAAGTTAGTTCTGAGTGGAAGAACGGAGGTCGCCCTTTGAGAATAACCAAAGATAGGAACGGTTAATGATGGTCCACTATATATAGTATTCGTGACGTCGGTCACCCAAAAGAAATCAAAGGTCGATCAAAGTAACAAGGATTTTGGGTCATAGTCACAGTGGTCGTCCTATGATATTAGTGGGCGCCCTATGTCCGAACTAGATTTGAGTCATGGTTTAACTTCGGTTGTCCAAAGTATAAACATTGGGCGTCCGAACTTCGGAACGCGTTTATGGTTTTCAAACATAGGTCACCCTTAGTTCATAGAGTGGTCGACCGAAACTGGATACATTATTTATATCGATCGCTCGGATATTAACAATGGGCGCCCGATGCTTGGGATCATTAGATATCAACAATATTTCGGATGCCCAAAATATATGGAGTGGTCATCCGAAACATGTGGTCAAAATCTATACATAATATACTTGGAACTTTACTATTTACTGCCTGGGGTTATTCTATAGTCCCATCTTGGGTGGACATCTATGAGAAGATAAAATGAAATGATCATGAAATGAAATAGATGAACATCATGTATGTGTTGTGCAACACAATTAATTTACAACTCCATTGATCAGTGATACTTGTATAGGCAAACCACTAATAAGTTGAGTTGTTCATTAGATTCCTAAGTCCAACATCTCAATTTCTCTCTTCAACATATTAAACATGTCTTCTCCAAAAGGTTTTGTAAATATATCAGCTAGTTGTCTCTCAGTTGGGACATGTTCTATAGAGATGGTTTTGTTTGATACATGTTCACAAATGAAATGATATCTCAAACCAATGTGCTTAGTCCTGGTATGTTGTACATGATTCTTAGTCATCTCTATTGCACTGGTATTATCACACTTTAATGACATGGTTTCACATGTTATGCCATAGTATAGAAGTTGTTATTTCATCCATAACAATTGTGCACAACAACTTCCAGCAGCTATGTATTCAGCTTCAGCTGTGGAAAGAGCTATCAAATTTTGCTCCTTGCTAGCCCAAGATATTAATGAGCTACCAAGGAAACAACACATGCCACTAGTGCTCTCTCTATCTACTCTACATCCAGCAAAGTCTGAATTAGTGTAAGCATGAAGGTCAAATAAAGATTTCCTATCATATCATATTCCTTGGTTGGAAGTGTTCTTAAGGTATCTCAAAATTATTTTGGTGGAAACTGCATGAGATTCCTTAGGGTTGGCTTGAAACCTAGCACATAGGCACACACTAAACATGATGTCTGACCTAGATGCAGTTAAGTATAGGAGACTTTCAATCATACATCTGTATAGTTTCTGATCTACACTTTTGTCTTTTTCATCACAGTCAAGTTTAGTGAGAGTACTCATAGGAGTGGAGCTAGGCTTGCAATCATCCATTCCAAATTTTTTAAATAGCTCCTTTGTGTACTTTCCTTAGTTTAAGAAAATCCCATCCTTAGATTGCTTTACTGGAAACCAAGAAAGCAAGTTATCTCTCCTACTAAACGCATCTCGAATTCTTTGTGCATGAGAGTCTCAAATTCCATACACATTGAGGAATTTGTGGATCCGTAAATGATATCATCCGCACATATGTGCACAACTAATATATCTTTTCCAAAGTGTTTCAAGAATAGAGTCGTATCCACTTTTCCTTTTGAGAAATCATTTTCAAGAAGGAAAGAACTCAACCTCTCATACCAATCTCTAGGAGCATGTTTTAACCCATATAGTGCCTTGGAGAGTTTAAACACATGATCCGAGTGTTTTGAGCTCTCAAACCTGGAGGTTGTTCAACATAAACTTCCTCATTTATATACCCATTTAGAAAAGCTGACTTGACATCCATTTGAAATAATTTGAAGTTCTTGATGCAAGAAAATGCTAAAAGAATCAGAATTGCTTCCAAACGAGCAACTAGTGCAAAAGTCTCATCAAAGTCAATCCCTTCAACTTGAGAGTATCCTTTTGCAACAAGTCTAGCTTTGTTTCTCACAACAATACCGGTCTCGTCTAGCTTGTTTCTAAAAACCCATTTGGTTCCAACTATGGGATGGTCCTTAGGTCTCTTAACCAAATGCCAAACTTGATTCCTTTTAAAATTGTTCAGCTCCTCATGCATGCCATTTATCCAATTTGGATCCTCTAAGGAACAATCTACATTTTTAGGTTCCATTTGATATAAGAAGCCAGAAAAGGCACAAAAATTTCTTATGATCTTCTTGTCCCCGTACCTTCATTTATGTCACCAATAATGTTGTCTAAGGGGTGTGAGGATACTTGTCTCAAGTCTCCATGTTCAATAGGGTCTAATTCTACTTCTATCTCAATTCCTTGTGGGTTTTCTTCATTTATAACAATCTCCTCAACATCCATAGTTTCAGTAGGTTGAGGTGGTTGAGAATCATCCTCCTTATGGGTCAACTCATCTAGGTCATGATCTTCCTTATTGTCCTTATCCGAGATCTTACCCTTTTCAAGTTGATTAATGACATTGTCAGTTTCATTGAAGATGGCATGTATTGATTCCTCAACTACTAGAGTTCTCTTATTATACACTCTATATGTTTTGCTAGTATTTGAGTATCCTAGAAAAAGTGCAGCATCACTCTTTGCATCAAAATTTTCTAACTTATTTAAGGTTCTCAAAATAAAGCACTTACAACCAAATTCTTTAAAATATTAGATATTTGGTCTTTTGCCATATAACATTTCAAAACAAGCTTTCTTTTCTAGAGGTCCAACCAATACCCTTTTTGAATGTAGCATGTGGTATTTAAAGTCTCTGTCCAAAAGTATCTGGGCAACTTGCTCTAACTTAGCAAGGTTCTAGCCATCTCAATTAGAGTCCTATTCTTCTTCTCAACAACTTCATTTTGCTGTGGAGTTCTTAGTGTCGAGAATTGATGAAAAATTCCATTATCCTCACAAAAAATTTCAAATTTAAAATTCTCAAGCTCACCTCCATGATCACTCCAAATCTTGAAGATTATCATATTGAGTTCATTTAGAACTCTTTTTGCAAATACAACAAACATATCAAAAGTTTCATGCTTATGTGCAAGAAACAAAGTCCAAGTAAATCTAGAAAAATCATCTACAATCACACATACATATTTCTTACACCAAGATTAGTGGTACAAATTGGTCCAAACAAATCAAGATGTATTAATTGCAGAGGTCTATTAGTAGAAATCTCATTTTTTGGTTTGAAAGACGCTCTATCTTGTTTGCCCATTTGACATGAAGAACAAATAATAATTTTCTCAAATTTGGTTTTGGGCAAACCTCTAACAATATTATGTTTTACCAATTTATGTATGGCCTTATGATTTAAATGTCCTAGTCTTCTATATCGTAGATCTATTTCATCATGCATAACATTTAGGCATTTATAGTTAGGCAAATCATCAAACTCAATCACATAAATATTTTGGTGCCTAACCCCCATATGCATATTTTTTCATTATCATCGCATATCAAGCACTTATCTTGTTCAAATTTGACAATATAATCTTTATCACAATGTCGACTAATGCTTAGCAAGTTATGTTTTAAATTTTCTACTAACTATACATCTTCTATAACCAGACTATCAAGTTTCTCAATGTTACCTTTATCAAGGATTTTCCCTTCGTTGTAATCCCCAAGGGTGACTTTTCCACCTTGTGTTCTTGTTAGCCTCAGGGAATTTTCTTCATTTTCAATCATATGTCTTGAACAACCACTATCGAGGTACCATCTTGTTGATTTGTCTTTGCTCCTTTTGGTACCCTACAAGAACAACACAAAATCTATATATTTGATACCCAAAATACTTTGGTCCAGAAGTGTTAGTGTTAAATGTTCCCTTAGGAACCAATACTTATCTAACATTATAGAGACCTCTTCTAGCCTTGTATTCAAAACTATAATGTCGTAAGTGACCACAATAAATGCATTCTTTACATAAGGTTTTCTATAGTTGTGATAAGCATGGACATTTCGGGTGTGAGCATGTGAGTGAGATGCAATTCTGTTTGTATGCAAAAATTTAGGTCCGATTAAATTCTTGTTCATATTCAAAGGTGTGATATATGAGTATGAATGTACATAACCATTTCTAAAAGCATGCATATGAGCAGATTTTGTGTTTCTTTTATACATGAAAGCATAGTTCTTTTGTTCATGTTTAGATGTAGCATATCTATTTCAAATACTAGCATTATCCTTTGATGAAAACATGGTATTTTTATGAACATGAACAGACTTAGAATCTTTGGTAGTTTTAGCCTTAAGGTTCACAATATTTTCACACTTAGTTGTAGGATCTGGATGGCACCACGAGGGGGGGTTGAATTGGTGTATTAAAAATCTTACTCTCTTTTACTTAGTTTAGACGAGTTATCAGCGGAAGCTTGTAAATGTAAACATAAACAAATAGAGAAGAGAGTAAAGAGAAAACGAACAAACAAACAAACAAACACTGAGTCTGTTGACGAGGTTCAGCCGAAATCCTAGCCTACGTCCTCGCTCCAGTCTTCTCCCACGAGATCTCCGGAAATCACTATATCCTTCTTCAAGGGCGAAGGCTCCCTTACAACTTCTCCTTTCTTGCACAAGGACAAGGAGACAA
>LTAE01015571.1:0-10239 GCA_001647135.1 Pontederia paniculata
ATATGTTACGTGTGCATAGGTCGCCCATTCCTTCAGCTTTGGTCGATTTGTCATCTCCTGATCCCTCTTCATATATTCAATCATGCTTCAGCTCCTCTTCACATATATTCTTACTTCAACATCTGTTGACCACTTCTATGTTCTCAGGACGGCCATTGCACACATGTTTCTTCTGAGATCTTTCCTGTGCATATGTCGTCCAGTCTTTTAGCTTTTGGTCGATCTAACATCTCCTGAACTTGAATCAACCTGTTATAGAATTCAGCTCAACAAGTTCTTCAGTACAGACTAAGTTCACTTACAAATTTGTGATCATCAAAACACACTCGGGATCCTAGATTCAACACTGAGATTAGAAAATATTTAATTTTATTGAATGCTTCAAGACAATTGCTATTAAAATTGAATTCAAATTCCTTGTGTAGTAAATTTGTCATGGGCTTGATAATCTTTGAAATGTCTCTTATGAATATCCTATAGAAGCCAGCATGACCAAGAACACTCCTAATTCCTTTCACGTAACTAGTGGTGACAACTTTTCAATTACTTTAATCTTAGCTCTATCAACTTTAATGCCTCTACTGAACATAATATGTCCCCATACTACTTTTTTAGTCACCATAAAATGACACTTTTCCTAGTTCAACACTAAATTGAAAGTCATTCATAAACACTTCCATTATTCTTCAATTTAGTCAAAGAAAATAGACATCATGTATCTTTGGAAAGTAACTAGTGCATTTCATAAACCAAAGGGAATTCTTTTATATGCAAATGTACCGATGAACAAGTAAATATAGTCGGTCTTCTATTGATCAACATAATAGATTGGGATATACAGAAAACCTGAGTACACATCAAGGTAATAGAAGTATTTGTGTTTAGCTAACATTTCCAACATTTAATCTATGAAGGGAATTTTCTCCTTCTATAAATGGTTTGGAGTCTTCTTGTAAGGGAATTTTGTGCATGTAGAGTGAAGAAACGATACCCTTAATGTCATCAATTGAGTATCCAATTTCTTTCCTATGTGTCCTAATGACATTAAATCATTGAGTGAGTTGATATTCTATTAGTGCTGAGTCGACGATAATTGGACAGGTGGAATCTGGTCCTAGAAATTAATTTTTGAGATTTGATGGGAGGGGTTTCAATTCAACTTGAGGTGCTTGTAGCATATTGTTGAATTCAGTTAGAGCTTTTTGTTCCTCATTAGGCTGATCCTCTTGGGTTGTCATAGTACATGTCAAGGGTTTTGTATGATACTCACAATCATGGTGACTCTGCTTTGTTACTTTCACTAGTTTAGAATGTACTTGTACAGTAGAATGATGATTGCCTTCAATAAAACATGGTATCTGGTCAACTTAAACTTCTTGTACTACTTCTTCAATTAAGTCATAATCTTTATAAGTCACTTCATGAGCTAGTTTCTTGACTATCTGAGATTGGTTGAACTCTATTATTTCTTCACCAATCTAGAATGACAATCTCTTTTTCACATCGATAATAGAACCTATAGTTGCTAAAAAGGGTCTTCCTGTATTAATAGAGTGACAGAGTCTTCCTCCATGTCTTGAACAAAATCGAACAAAATGAAAAATTTTTCAACTCGAATTGGCACATCTTCTAAGATCCTTCTTAGGTCTGTTGGTGTTGACACTCCAACATTCAGTTTGTCACACGTTCAGAAAGGATGACACTCTCACTAGCTCCTAAATTACATAATGTTCTTCTAACTTGAAGACGACCAATTTCATAGTGTATAGAAAAACTTACGGTCTTTCAGTTTAGGTGGTAAATTGTTCAAGATAAGGACAATAACATTCTCAAAAAGAATTATAATCTCCTTGATATGTAGTCTCCTTTTCTTTGACAATATGTCATTTAGTAATTTGGCATAACAGAGTTATAGTCTATTTGTTGTTGTACTTGCTTGCAACGGTATTTAGTTTTCTAGTAGCTTATTATGAGTAGCCAATCGATCTATCCTGTTGTTCATCTAGTTCATACACTCTTCATATTTTATCATCATCTCTTGAATCATATCCTCCAATTTTGGTTTAGATGTTCCAAATCCTAGTTGCATCGGAAGAGGTTGTTGAGCTTGCATAGGTAAAATCCTTGGCTGCCAATTTGAATTTGATTCTAGAGCATTTTGGTAATAGTTTCCTTTGTATGATAAGAATGGGTGATTCTTGTTTTCAAGAGTATATTTTTCATATGGAGGCTTCGGTGCATAATTGTCAAATGCTTTCTGCATAGCTTCTTCAACTCTTGATGAGAATGACTCAGTTTTATCAATTGATTTCATCTTCATTGGCTTCCTTGTTCTTTCATATCTGAGGTAATTATGATTCTTGGCTAGCTTCTCAATTATCCTATAAGCCTCATCTATGTTTGTGGTGGCAAAGAAACCACCAGCTTCAGGGCAATTGAAGTAGGACAATTCAACCTTGGGGGGAAGTGATCAAGTAGTTACCATCTCTAATAACCATGGTGAGGACAGGATGAGACCAAGCCTTGGATCCTTTGCCATGCTCCATATAAGTTCTTCATGTCTAGCTGATTGAAATTGTAAATCTTGTCTCTAATATGAATTGTCTTGCTAGGAAGGAAGAATTCAGCTAGAATTTTTGCACCAAAGTGTCCCAATTGGCCATCTCCTCAGGCTTCAAAGTTTTCCACCATAACTTTTCCTTCCCTCTTAAAGAGAAATGCAAAAGCCTCGTGTAAATAGCTTTAGTAGGGAAGTTGTTAAATTGTAGAATACCACATATCTCCTTAAAATTATCTAGATGTTGAGCTGAATCTTCAGTGGCTGCTCCTCCAAATTGGTCCTTCTAGATCATAGTAATCAGGAAAGGTTGTAGCTAAAAGTTCACATTTTCTATAGGAAGAACTCTTAGAATTCCAACTCTATTTTCATCAAGAGAGTAAGCATCTTTTAGACATTTGAATCCTTGGGCTGCAAGTTCACCTTCGATATTCAATTGAAGACCTTGTTTGCTAGATGTCTCTAAGGAATCTGAACTAATTTGTAGTACAGTAAAGAAACATAAAGATAAAGAAATGAAGCTATAGAGAAATATTCATCGGTTAGACTAAACTACTTATGATATTCACAAGGGAAATGATGGAATTAACTAGCTAAGTGATTTTTCTCAAAAAATTGGCAATTGCTTTTCTGTCAACAGCGCCAACAACTTGATGTGTGTGCAGTCTAATGTGTAATTAGATTCAGATTCATGTACAAATGTAAGCAGGTTGTGATAGCGTATATGCAAAATATTGACAGATAATAGATAGTATTAGTTTTTAACCTTAATGATATGTGCTAATATAACATAAAAGTTCGCTAGCAAGTGCATTGTTGTATCAAGTAAAAAGAAGGTGAGTAGAATATCATTCCCAAAAGATTATATTCTTATCTACTTAACCTCACAAACTAATAGGAGATGACCTAGTCCTTTGGATCAAATGGATTTCTCAAAATGATAAGATAAGATAATATTGTAGATAAATTCATATTTTAATGACAACAAGCACTCGACTAGGATGACACAAGACAATTAGTGAGAAACAACACTTTGCCACTCGTTTATTGAAATTTAATTTTAATCAAATTCTTATGAGGATCAGGATCTACAAACAATTTTAATTTCCTCGTGAGAATGAACCAACTATCTCAATTATAATGGACTCGATTGTTCCTCTTCAAGATATCAATATAAACTAATAGGAGATTTAGATGCACTAAAATTTAATTTCTAAGCTATGGATTGTTTCTCTCAAGGATGCCAATCTCATAGACCTCACACCTAATGTATTCCCCTCTAGGATGCTACCTAGGCATGGTATGCAATGCTTCGAATAAAACTTCAAGGATCAACTTCAGAAATCAAGAGAAATAAAAACTATCTATTCCTATCCAGAATGTTAGCAAAGATCCAAATCTTACAGAAATCATGAAAAGGCATTAAAAAAACATTCATAATCATAAGAAATTTGAAGAACTAAATTCCATAAAAACAAGGGTTCCACATGTTTTCCCTTACACTAAAAAGTCTCCATGAAAATAAACTAAAGAATACATAGCGAGTTCATCCTTTGATAGATTCCTTTTCTCCTACCTGCATATCCATCATTATGAAATCGATACAGAAGACAAGCTGAAGTAGTACATTAGTCTCCTTCAGGCCTATTCCCATCTTCTAGTAGACAGGGTATGGCATCAGGTTTATACTAGCACCGAGATCACATAGGGCATTGACGCAGTGGAAATCACTGATAGAGTAGGGGATGGTCAAACTTCTTGGATCATGTAGTTTATACGGCAATCCCCTGTGACATAATGAACAACATTGTGATGTTAGTTTAATAATCCTTGTTTCTTATATTTTCCTCCAGTTACTGAGTATGTCCTTGAGGAACTTGGCATAGCTAGGCATTGAACAAGGGCTTCATGGAATGGTATGTTGATGTGCAATTGCTCAAACACCTCCAGAAACTTCATGAATCGTTTGTCCAACCTCTCCTTGTGATATTTCTAAGGATAAGTAGGTTGCAAGCTTCGTAGTGAGGGGTGTTTTCTTCTTCTCAAACTCTTATGTTGCAAGCTTTGAGTGCTCTGCAATTGTTCCTGAGTCATCAACTGCAAGTTTTGGTGTGTCACCAGTAGGGGGACTGGGGCCTTACAATTGAAGTCCACTTCTGGTGGTGATAGCTTTGGCTTTCTCCATGGGGTTTTTCTCTGTATCACTAGGAAAGGAGCCTAGTTCTCTTTTAGACATGATATTTCCCAACTGTCCCACCTGAGTCTCTTGGTTCTTGATGGTTGCATCCTAGTTGGAAACTTTTAATTCCACTGTGGTCATGAACCTTGCCAAAATATCTTCCACGTTGGTCTTGTACTCTTGTCGGGGTTGGAAATATGGAGGGGTTTTTGTTCCCTATTGACCAAGGAATAGTTTGGGTCCATTCCAAGGTCGATTGGAAACTAGAGTTAATTGTATTATTGTTCCTAAAAAAAATTGTTAGCAATATAATTGGTGATCTCGAACTACTGTTGAGAAATCACATGTGACAGTGGGGCATTCATGATTCAGCTGACCTTCACCATAGAAATAACAGGTGACCATATTGATTTGTTTGCAATATCCCTTACCATAAGTTGCTTCATCTTTCTGTTCAGAGTTTCCAATTAAGCAGTAAAATGTATGGCAATGTCTACCTGATGAATGTCAGCCTTCTTCTGATGTTGAATCATATCGTTCTGCTAGTGGGTCAGAGCAAAGTTCTTGTTCATCTTGAAGACTTCCTAAGGAGATTTGTCAAAAATTATGTTTCCTGCTGAGGTGTCAAGCAAGATTTTAACTCTTAAGAGGCGCTATCATAGAATACTCGAATTTATATACTTGTAAGAGGCATTCTTTTTTGTGAAATTTTGGCGACAAACTCCTTAAACCTCTCTCAGGCCTTGTGCATGGATTCAGTATCTTGGTGGACAAAGGACTTGGCTTCAAAAATCAGCCTCATAGCCTTCTGAGGAGGACAATACTTGTAATAGAAAGCTTGTTTTAGTTCCTCCATGTGATGATTATGCCAATAGGAATAGTTGAGAGCCAGGATGATGCCTTCCCCCTTAGGAAGAAAGTAAAAAGATGAAGTTTGTCTACATCATTGTAAACTCCATTAAAATTGAATGTATGACATAACTGCATGAAGTTCCAATGGATATTCATCCTTGTGGCTGTAGAACTATTCGTGTTACACCATCTGCATTTTTTCATACCAGATCTAAAAGTAGTCATCACCTTGAGGGATTGTAATGCCCCAAGGTCATTCTTGTAGTTGCCCCAAGGTGTAGTCTCTCGTTGTTCTATAAGCAGGTTGGACTGGAGGGTTAGCAACATTGTTGTTGTTGTTAGCATTCAAATTGCCTAATGATGTGGTGTGTCTAGTGTTCGATCAAAAATGGGTTCAAATATAGATATTCAAGCAAGATTGTGATAGTGTAAATGCAAGATTGTGATAACAATAGACAATCAATTTTAGAAATTCTAGAATAACACCGCGAAAACTGCAAGTATACAACTAATCGTGTGTAGCACTAGGGTATCAAATCCATAGGGAGGCAAAATCACTCAAGGCTAATGAAAAATGAGAATAATTATCTAGAAAAAAGTGAAATGCGGATTAACTAATTTTTAGATTATTTAGGAATAAGATAACTGAGGACTAAAAAAATCACGACTACGCAAGTAAGAGATACATCAGAGATGTAAAGAACTCTAGTGTTAGCAGGCTTTGGGGATGTCGGATTGGATCATCACTAACATACGTGGTTTGTATACTAAGCCATGTTTTGATGAATAGAGGAATCATCGATTCCTTTTCAAATTATGAGTCTCGATTTCCCTGCAGTCACGCGGTGGAGACCAAGAAGGTGATCCGAAACCTAGACTAAGTGAGTCCAATGATTTGCTACCGGGTTGAGGGTCTTTCGGCATACAAACCTGCATCATAGGTTCGCAAAACCTTTGATGGAGAGTGCCACCAAACTATGTGAGAGCGAGATGTGATGGTCAGACCTCCAAACGCTCTAACAGGGAAAGTAGTAAGAGTGGTCCTTCATAGTTGCAAGGTTGTGAATCGCTTGATAGCAGTGACACAATGCACTCTATCGAGAAAGTAAACTACAATCACTCACTTCACTGGATGCCTCCAGTTAAGGATGCATCATCCGGCGAGAGGGAATGTAGGAGAGAAAGAAGATCAAATCGAGGGTCAGTCGTATCCGATCACAAGATAAACAAAACTCTTCACAACATTCAATTCGAAAATGAAATAACCAGAAATAGTTCAATGGGTTCAAAACCGAGATAGAAATCTAAATCCTTCATCCTTTACTACTAACTCTAGATAATCCTATTTAGTTACAAAGCATCATCATCAAAATACAAAGATAAGGTTCAGAAATTCTCAAGGTTTTTCCTCAGCGTTGTTGTTCATCAATGGCGTCGTAGTCTCTGCGTTCCTCCAATTGGCTCCAATGGTGCTGCTTCAGAAATGATCTCCTCCCCGAAAGGGAGCCTTGCGAATGTGAACCTCCACCTCTCTCCTTGAGGTTTCCTCCTTTAAATATCTTCTTTCCTGCAATTTTATTCTCTTTTCCTTTCTTGGCATTTGTCCCCTTTGTCGTGTCAAAAAGATTCTCTTGATTTCCTGTGATTCGTCCTTGCCAATAATGAGCTGTCATGATTCTCCATCTTTTCAGCGATTTTGTCCTTTTCTGATGATGTACATGTAGGGTTGTGATACTTCTCTATGTGAGGATGTAATAACTCTTTCTCCAGTGTTCCTACAATTGGTGTTTCTCCTTCCTAAGTGATCTCGATGATGACCAAAAATTATCCCTCCTTCGAGATATTTTTGTCAGCATTTGATTGGACCTTCTTATACTCTTGGCCTTTATTCGACACATGTCACATTTGTCCAGCCTCAAATTGTCCCTCTAATTATTCCATTTCGTCCTTAGAGATTATGAGCTATACATATGTCTTCCTATTTTTGGCTTTTTTTCGTCAGGCGATTTCTTTGTAGGGTCGTGATACATCATAGACAAGCTTATGCAAGCTCCTTCTGCTGAAGTTCCTGAAATAAAGACATAAAGCAACATCATTTGGTTCTAAATTATGAAATTGTAGAATTTGGATCATAATGTATGTGCTTGTTATAAAGCAGGGAACTCGGTACAGAATGGGGCTTTGGCTCAACATAAGGGCATGAAAAAAGTGTATATTACAACTTCGAAAGAACTAATATTATGCACTTGATGCATCGCATCAAACATCTCCGGACTTGAACATTTACTTGTCCTCAAGCAAATGAATTAAGATTAAGGCAATGACATTTTCAAATGCGAAAACCACAACATAAAGAACAAGTCATATTTCTCAAAAATGTTTTTCTTCAAATGTACACTATAACTGACTTGGACTTGACTTGACAAAACTGGATAAGGATCACAGAAGTTCTAGCTAAATGCAACACATGGTCATAACCCCACTATCTGCATGTCACAATGATGCATGCTTATTTTAACATGTTTTAGGACGTGCATGGTGCATGATTTTGAGTCATTTGCACGTTTTCATACATCCATTTAGTTCTATATTTGTTCATATTATTTCAAGTCATGATTCTACTCTTGATGGTGTTTATTTTATAGGAAATCAGCTTAGAAGAGGCTAAAGGTCTAGATTCGACGAGCACATCTAGAGGATTACATTGATGCATTACGAGCTGTGATATGACATTACGGGTCGTGATGAAGTCATAAAAGAATAATTTCAGCCGTCACGAGTCGCTAAGAAGCCATCACGATCTATCCAACGAACAACGCAAGTTCAATCCAGTCATTACGGGCAGTTACAAATTGTTACGGGTCGTGAAGTACCACTGCATATCAGGACGTTTGTTGAAGCGGTCACCAGCTACAACAAGGTTGTTACGAGCCATGATGTATCATCACAGGCCGTAAGTGGATGAAACTGCCTCGGAAAGCGACTTGCACAATTTATGGGCCGTGATATTCTCTCACGGGCAATGATACAATAAGAGATGCAGTCAGTCGAATGTCATGAGCCGCAACGTTAATATTACGACCTTGACAGTGCATGGTGACACTCCAGTTCAATCTGTTACGGGTCGTGAGGGACTGTTACATGACGTAAGGATGAAGATCACGACACAACACCGGCATTATGACCTTCAAAGAAGTTGCAGCACAGAACATTCATAATGTAATGGGCCGTTATGAAGAGTCACGGGCCGTGACGCTGTCCAGGATATCAACAGTTGCAATATCACGAGCCGTCATGTATTATCACAACCGTTCCAATGGGCAGCAAAGTACAGATTTAGAAGTTATGGGTCGTGACGACTGGTTATGGGCCATAACGCGATGGTGACACCTCGAAGTCGCTCGATCTGTTCACGACTTACGGGCTGTGAAGTGAAGTTATAGGCCGTGATGATTGAAATCTAATTGGAAATGGTCAAGTTACGGGCTGTGATGATCCATCACGGGCCGTTATGAAGTTACGGGATTATGATTTCAGAGTTCATCACGAGATTTGATGGCCAGGAAGAAGTGTATTTGATATGAGATCTTGAAGTACTGAGTACAAGAGATTTTTAAGAGTTATAAGAGAGTTTTATAGGGTCTTATCATGACCGTTGGTGGAAAAACATTGTTTGGATCCTAAGGTTATGACGAAACCCTAGTTTTGGAGCACAATATAAAAGGAAAAATTTTCAGAATTTGGAGGACGGTTGGGGAGTTGATTCAACCTTGGAGAAGAGAAGACGAAGGCTAGAGGCTGCTGGATTTAGAGGAAGAGGACATTCCATTCGCTGGAAGGTTGTTCAACATCTTCATTAGTATTCTCTTGTAATTCTTTATTTTTTGGGATGAACTTCTTATACTGTTTAGTCATGAACAATTTTATTAGTGAGTAGTTCATTTTAGGGAGTTTGTGAACCCTAATGTTGATTGGATGATCTTATGAATTGTTCCTTTTGAATCTGCAATGTGTTTTTAATGTTATTCTTCTTCTAATATGATATTGAATATCTTTTATTGACTGGTTAATGTAAAAGAGTTTATGGTATGATTTGTAGGAAGAATTGATCCAGAAATATAATTCTTATCATTGCATATATCCATTTGAGTACTTGTTTAAGATTTAGATTGTGTGTCCTATTGGTGGTCTTGTTTAAGCAATCAATAGTTTAGGTTTGCAGTGGAATATTGCATCTTAATTGATGAATTATATGAGGTGGATTTGTTTGAACATCCTTATTAATTCTGAGATTAAGATAGGTGATTGCACCTGTTGAGGGGATCACACCTTTAGCATACCTAGTCCATCATTAGGAACAACCCATGCTTAACTGAATCCAATCGACTTAGTGATGAGCAAACCCTTGCCTTCTTCATATATTAAATTCACCGAGTCAGTTACCACATCTTCTTATTCTTATAATTCTTTTCCTTGATTTTTGTTTTGAACATTAAACAAACATTTATTGAACTGATTTTCTCAAATCACCTTAAAATTGAGTAAGATAATTCACAACAATCCTCGTGGGAATGATATCCCTTCTCATCTTCTATATTACTTGTGTGTGATTAGTATACTTGTTGTAGGATCTAGAATGGCACCAAGAGGG
>LTAE01015573.1:0-11649 GCA_001647135.1 Pontederia paniculata
GGGGGTGAATTGGTGTATTAAAAATTTTACACTAAATCTCGTTTATGCAGCAGAAATTGTCACAAATTAAAAACACTAAATAAATGCACAAGAAGGAAAAATAAAACACAAACATGTTTGTTGACGAGGTTCAGCCGAACTCCTGGTCTACGTTCCCACTCCGATCTTCTCAAAATCAAGACCTCCAGAGATCACTAAACTACTTCTTCAAGGGCGAAGACTCCCTTACAACTTGTTCTCCTTTCTTGCTTATGAGGACAAGGAGACAACCTCCTACAAATGTGTTTACTCTTGAACGCACACTTTAATTCCTTCTATTATGGATTCGTCACTCGAATGCTCAGAAGGAGGCACTAAGTCTTTTCACTCAAGCTTTCAAGTTTGCTAATCAATTTGCCAAAGTTACTTCCCAAGACTCTTGGGATTACAAGTTATATTCTTGCACAAACGGCCTAATTTTTCACACAGAAAAATAGCCGTTAATGCAAGTACAGTACTCTTCACCTACTCCTCGGTCGTCCGCTTCTTCTGAGCTTTAGCCTTTGTTCCTTCATCAAGCTCCTTCAGTCGCTCGCTGATTGCACGCCAATTCTTCGGTCGCCCAATCTTGACTTGAACTTAATTCTTCAACCCTTCTCTGGTCGTCTGCTAATTGCACATCAATCCTACGGTCGACCTTTACTAAGTCTAAAACTTGTTGTAATATGCATGCATCATCATTCTCTGATGCCGATAAGCTAGGAGATTGTGATTGAGGTCTTTCAAAAGGAATTCATAATTTCTCTGTTAATCGAGATCCGATATAGTATGCAAACCTTGCAAGATAATAATGATCCAAACCAATATTCCCGAAACACACTAACTCCAGTATTCCTCATTCTATTTATGCATTCTCGACTCTTCTTAGTTGTTATCATTTACATTTCATTTCTGAAATTCTTGATAAACATAAAAAATAGTTAGTTGTTACTTCTTCTCCTTTAATCCATTTCGGTCATTTTCTCTAGAACTAGTTGTTAGATTAGATTAGAGTGTTTATTCTCTATAACTACTTTAGCTTCCATGTGGATTCAATACCTTAAGTACTATAATCGATCATTGTGTTGTCTTAGGTTTTAAAATTGATTGTCTACTATCACTCACTATCTTGCATATACACTTACATAATCCTACTTGCATATTTGTACATGAATCTGATTTTGATTGAATACTAGACAACACACATCAAGTTTCAAGAACATTATATCTCTACTTCTGATAACTTTTTTGTCAATAGGATCTAACCATCTGTAGCCAAATTCTCTATCTCCATATCCAAGGAAGATACACTTTTTTCGTTTTGTTATAAAGTTTTGATATTTCACCTATAGGGATATGAACAAAGGCTCTACAACCAAATGCTCTAAGATATTTGTATGAAACATTCTTCCTTGTCCAAATTTTCAAGGGTATACCACCATCTAGAGGTATTGATTGATAATGATTGATTAGATTAATCATAGTCATCAATGTTTCATCCCAACAGTCCTTCAATAGCTTAACATACATCTTACACATTTCTTAATTATATTATTCATTCTCTCAACCAAAGCATTGTTGCTAAGGAGTCTTGGAAACTATTTTCTCATACTTTACACTAAAGTTGTTGCAATAATATTCAAAAGGTTGGGGGAATATTTTTGGGATGTTTTGTATTCATCATCATTGTCTGTGCTAACACACTTGAGCTTCTTGCCAATTTCTCTCTAAATTTACATGAAATTTCTTGAACTCTTCTAGAATGGTAATCAATAAATGTAACAAATAAAGATAATTGAACAACAAATATTAAATAAGGATGGAAGTAAAAAAAATATATTGGGTAGTAGAATGAAAAAAAGAGATATTACAAATATACAACTCATTAAAAAAAGAATACTTAAAGTGATAGTTATAAATTGTAGCACCCGGATTCTTTAGGTCTTATTTAAACCAAAATATTTTAGGTAAAAATATTTTTATTAATTCTAAGTCTAAATCAAATTTAGTTAAAAGAGTTTGAGTTGGATTAAAACTTGAAAAACCATAGGACTGCCCATTGATGCAATAAATATGTACACACTAATTAGCAAGTATACTAGCCGTGCAAGTAATAAAAAAATGAGGAGTGCCGAACCCACATAACTTGAAAATATTGAAACCTAGATCTCATCAGAATTGAGGGAGCTGATAAAATAGTTGGGTATATGATTTAAAGATAAAGGAAAATAAAAGATAAAATAATGATCATAGGTTTTGTAACGCATTTACACCACCATCTCTGAGGAGCTTCTAGACCTAAACATCGTATGAAACAGCTGATAGTATAAGGGAAATCTTTCTAGTCTCAACTCACCAATCTTTATTGCTTAAGTTGACTATTATTCCCTAACTATGCTACGACTTATCCTCTCGCTTTTTAATCTCGCATACTATCAGACGACCTAATGCATTAAGAATGAACCCAATTGAATTTAAGATCTCTTTCGATTTATCTTAAATTGCAATATTCATGCATATAATAACCTAGATCAATTCTAGAACAAGATAACAAACATGCAAGATCCTTCTTCTCGGATAACACACCAAACCTTTAAGAAATCGAATGTTCAGAAAAGCATTAATAACAACATGAATACTATCATATTTGTTCCATAAAATAAGATACTAGAGTATTTTATCAATGTAATGCACTTTAGACCCATGTGATCATGTCGGACATCGTAGAAGTCTTTTCAATAGTAAAAACAACAAAATAATTATTTCATTAATTTCTTCAGTCTTTTCATATTTCATAGGTACATATTAATAATGATATTATTAGTGAAATTATAACTATTTACTAAATAATTGTTCAGTCAACAATATCAATCATTTTAAAATATATAACGAAGAAATATTTTACAAAAGAACATGCAACTTTAAAAATATATAAATTATAGGAAAAAAATTATCAAACCATACAATTTGATAGTTACAAGATATTTTTTGCTTGAATGAGTTATAACACTAAAATTGATATAATTATAGTTAATTCGCTTTAGATTTAAGGAATTTGAGATATGAAAAGAATTGAATAAAAAATATTAAATAAGGATATAAATAAAACAAAATTAAATTTGTTGTAGTAGAAAGAAAAAAAAAAGAGATATTACAAATTTACAACTGATTAAGAAACGAATACTTAAAGTGATAGTTGTTAATAATCTACAAAAATAAAGACTAAACTTTGCACTTGTGAGATCAGTGTGATCATGCCGAATATCATAAGAGGTCTTTTCAATAGCAAAGGCAAAAAATAATTATTTCAATAATTTGTTCAGTTGAATTTTTCATATTTCTTAAGTACTTATTAATAATGATATTATTAGTGGATGTATAAATTATTTACTAAATAATTATATAATCAACAACATCAATAATAAATAATAAATAATAAATAAATCTTCTACAAAAGAACACACAACTTTCAAAATATAAAAATTATAGAGAAAAAATATATCAAACCATAGAATTTTATACTTAATTAAAAGATTTTTTTTACTGAATCGGTAAATTTTAAAACACTAAAAACTAAATAGTTATATTTAATTCACTTGATATTTAAGGAATTCAAGATATGAAAAAAAATGAACAACAAATATTAAATAAGGATCGAAATAAAAAAATTAAATTTGTCAAGAAAAGAAAAAAAAGAGATATTACATATTTACAATTGATTGAGAAAATGAATACTGAAAGTGATAGTCATAATAATGCAGAAAAAAAGAATAAACTTTGCACTTGTGAGACCCATGCGATATTGTCTAATATCATAAGAGGTCTTTTCACATGGTTCAATAGTGAAAGCAACAAAATAATTATTTCAATAATTTGCTCAGTTGAAATTACATATTTGATAGGTACATATTAATAATGATATTATTAGTGAAAGTATAAACTATTTACTAAATAAATTGTTCAATCAACAACATCAATCAATTTAATATATAATAAATAAATACTTTACAAAAGAACATGCAACTTTAAAAATATGCAAATTATAGGAAAATAAATTGTACATCAAACCATATGATTTTATACTTAATTGGAAGAAATTTTGTACTTGAATGAGTAAATTTTAAAACACTAAAAATTCCATAATTATATTTGATTCACTTGATATTTTTGAATTCAACATATGAAAAGAATTGAACAACAAATATGAAATTAGGATAGAAATAAAAAAAATAAATTGGGCAGTAAATAAAGAAAAGACACTTATTAAAAAAAATACTTAATGTGATTGTTGTTAATAACCTGTAGAAACAAAAGACTAAACTTTGCAACCTGATGGTTACATACTCGCGACAACAACAAAACCTACAAGACCAACCAAGTTCAGTTGACACACTTGGTTAGCAGGAGTGTGCCCCGGATTGAGGGACCGAAAGCTTGTAGCCTCGAGTTCGAGCTCCGGAGTCGTCAATTTGGCAAGAGGGATACCATTTCTGCTATTTACCTCAACTCCGGACTGGACACCGGAGGCCCCGAGCGGGTACCAAAAAAAAAAAAAAGAACAAAACCTACAAGACCGTAAACCATAGAAGCAAAGGGATAAATATTAAGTTATAACACAACCAAATGCCACCCATTATATATCATGCTCAGTCTAAGAAGCAAAAGAAAAAAAACCTATGTAGCATTTTCATGCCCAACGCACCACCCACTCAAGGATCACAAAACAATCACATTGGATATGACAAATAAACTAACTAGAGGACCTTACACAATTGACTAGTTTTCAGAAAGTAGTTGATAAACGTAACTAAAAGACAATAGAAAGATCAGTTTATATACTTAAAACATGACAAGTACAAACATAAGGTAACATTCATCAGTCATATTTTCTGTTTGACAAAGAATATGTAGTAGTTTTCAGAAAGTGGTTGATGAATGTAACTAAAAGATCAGCACAAAAAAAGGTAACGTTGAACTGCCGAAGTTTCTGTTTGACAAAGAATATGAAGATAGATTTTAGAAAGAAGTTGATAAATGTAACTAAAAGACCACACAACATGAGAAAAAATAATACACTTACAACATAAAAAGCACAATCAAAAGGTAACATTCATCAGCCAAAGGTTTTGCTTGACAAAGAATATGAAGATTGTATTATCATTAACAAAAAATTATTCCAACTATCTTGACAAGGTGAAAACCTAAACCATGGCAAGGTTAAAATCAAGACGGACATTTCCCCAAAATAGTGATTGAGAAATTGGGCGATCAAAAGAAATCATATTTGAGAAGATTTGAAAGAGTTTTAATGTTTTAAATTTTAGCCTAAAGGGGAGTTTCAAATTTAATAAAAAAATCTTAATTTCTTCCTCTTTTGACTTGGAAATAATTTCAAAACATCTCAACTTTGTGGAAGACTTGAATACCCCTTGGAGATTGGTTCTACCCTATAAAAAGGCATCACAAGGATCATCATCTCATGATCAGACAGAAAATTACTCCTCATAATTCTACATATTTCTGAAGAGCTGAAAAGCTAATCTTTAGAGGAGATGCCTAGGAGTTTTATTGAAGATCTAGAAGACGACATTATTCTTAAGATTTTGTGTGTTTTCTATTCTTACTTTTTAGGCTTAGTATTATTCTATTTCATATTTAGGGATAACTTCTCTTTGAACCCTAATTAGTTCTTGGATTAATATTATTAAATTTCTGTGAACTTGCACCATATTCTAATTATTATCATTTAATTGAGATTTTCATTGGTTTTAATCGAGAGATACTGCTAGTATTCAAGATTTTTTGAATATTTTTTCTAAACAGAAAATGGATCATTTTCAGAGAGGAAACGACCCATTTTGTCTCCCGTTCCCGATCATTTTGAGTCACGCATGTCATCACATGAAAACGGTCTGTGTTCTTAGACGACGCAGTCCGTTTTCTATTCATTTTTCAGTGTTTTCTAGGCCATTTTCCAAGATCTTGAGTGAAAGTCCTTCTGCATTTATCCGAAAGGAATTTGTGGATTGTGGGTTGTTGATCACTTGTGAGAGGTTTAACAATGCAGGGTTTGTTGTTTAATGCATCTTAGTTTAATTTAACTAAGTATTGATTTGGTTCAAACTTTCTTTAGTTAAGATTAAATTAAGATAGTTAGGTTATCTAAAAGGATTCCTATATTTTTAACACAACTCTATCATCACAGGAGTGCAAATTTTGTAGGATCTAGATGACACCAAGAGAGGGGGGGTGAATTGGTGTATTAAAATTTTCAACAATCTTAAACAAACTATCTTAGCGGAAGCACATAAATGCAAATGTAAAGAAGAGAAAGAGAATAAGCAAACAACCAACAGTTTGTTGACGAGGTTCAGCCTAACTTCTAGCCTACGTCCCCGCTCCGGTCTTCTCGAGCTTGAGACCTCCGAAGATCACTAATTTCCTTCTTCAAGGGCGAAGGCTCCCTTACAACTTCTTCTTCTCCTTTCTTTCTCTTGAGGGCAAGGAGATAACCTCTTACATGTTCACGCTTGAACACACACTTCCTTCTATTCTGGATTCGTCACTCGAATGCTCAGAAGGAGGAACTAAGGCTTTTCACTTAGGCTCTCAAGATTGAAAATTTGCCAAAGTTACTTCCTAAGACTCTTGGGATTGCAATATATACTCTGCACACAACAACCTAATCTCTCTCTCAGAAAAGTAGCAGTTAATGCAAGTACAGTACTCTTCACCTACCCCTCGGTCGTCCGCTTCCTCTGCTTCCGTCGATCGCTGCTCTGGTGAAGTCTTCATTTAAACTGTCGTCCGTTGTTCCGATCGTCCGCCATTTGCCTTCGGACGTCCGCAGTTCAGAGCCTTGAGCCTTCGTTCCTTAGTCAAGCTCCTTCGGTCGTTCGATCTTGACTTTTGCTATCTTCTTCAAGTCTTCTCTGGTCGTCCGTTGATTGCACACTAATCTCTCGAACGTTCGCCGTCCAGTTGAAGTCATCTGTCAAGCTACTTCGGTCATCCGATCTTCACCTTCAGTCGCTCGACTTTACTTGTACTATCTTCTTCAACTCTTCTCTGGTCGTTCACTGATTGCACACCAATCTCTCGGACGTTCGCCGTTCAGTTGAAGTCATTTGNGATTGAGAAATTGGGCGATCAAAAGAAATCATATTTGAGAAGATTTGAAAGAGTTTTAATGTTTTAAATTTTAGCCTAAAGGGGAGTTTCAAATTTAATAAAAAAATCTTAATTTCTTCCTCTTTTGACTTGGAAATAATTTCAAAACATCTCAACTTTGTGGAAGACTTGAATACCCCTTGGAGATTGGTTCTACCCTATAAAAAGGCATCACAAGGATCATCATCTCATGATCAGACAGAAAATTACTCCTCATAATTCTACATATTTCTGAAGAGCTGAAAAGCTAATCTTTAGAGGAGATGCCTAGGAGTTTTATTGAAGATCTAGAAGACGACATTATTCTTAAGATTTTGTGTGTTTTCTATTCTTACTTTTTAGGCTTAGTATTATTCTATTTCATATTTAGGGATAACTTCTCTTTGAACCCTAATTAGTTCTTGGATTAATATTATTAAATTTCTGTGAACTTGCACCATATTCTAATTATTATCATTTAATTGAGATTTTCATTGGTTTTAATCGAGAGATACTGCTAGTATTCAAGATTTTTTGAATATTTTTTCTAAACAGAAAATGGATCATTTTCAGAGAGGAAACGACCCATTTTGTCTCCCGTTCCCGATCATTTTGAGTCACGCATGTCATCACATGAAAACGGTCTGTGTTCTTAGACGACGCAGTCCGTTTTCTATTCATTTTTCAGTGTTTTCTAGGCCATTTTCCAAGATCTTGAGTGAAAGTCCTTCTGCATTTATCCGAAAGGAATTTGTGGATTGTGGGTTGTTGATCACTTGTGAGAGGTTTAACAATGCAGGGTTTGTTGTTTAATGCATCTTAGTTTAATTTAACTAAGTATTGATTTGGTTCAAACTTTCTTTAGTTAAGATTAAATTAAGATAGTTAGGTTATCTAAAAGGATTCCTATATTTTTAACACAACTCTATCATCACAGGAGTGCAAATTTTGTAGGATCTAGATGACACCAAGAGAGGGGGGGTGAATTGGTGTATTAAAATTTTCAACAATCTTAAACAAACTATCTTAGCGGAAGCACATAAATGCAAATGTAAAGAAGAGAAAGAGAATAAGCAAACAACCAACAGTTTGTTGACGAGGTTCAGCCTAACTTCTAGCCTACGTCCCCGCTCCGGTCTTCTCGAGCTTGAGACCTCCGAAGATCACTAATTTCCTTCTTCAAGGGCGAAGGCTCCCTTACAACTTCTTCTTCTCCTTTCTTTCTCTTGAGGGCAAGGAGATAACCTCTTACATGTTCACGCTTGAACACACACTTCCTTCTATTCTGGATTCGTCACTCGAATGCTCAGAAGGAGGAACTAAGGCTTTTCACTTAGGCTCTCAAGATTGAAAATTTGCCAAAGTTACTTCCTAAGACTCTTGGGATTGCAATATATACTCTGCACACAACAACCTAATCTCTCTCTCAGAAAAGTAGCAGTTAATGCAAGTACAGTACTCTTCACCTACCCCTCGGTCGTCCGCTTCCTCTGCTTCCGTCGATCGCTGCTCTGGTGAAGTCTTCATTTAAACTGTCGTCCGTTGTTCCGATCGTCCGCCATTTGCCTTCGGACGTCCGCAGTTCAGAGCCTTGAGCCTTCGTTCCTTAGTCAAGCTCCTTCGGTCGTTCGATCTTGACTTTTGCTATCTTCTTCAAGTCTTCTCTGGTCGTCCGTTGATTGCACACTAATCTCTCGAACGTTCGCCGTCCAGTTGAAGTCATCTGTCAAGCTACTTCGGTCATCCGATCTTCACCTTCAGTCGCTCGACTTTACTTGTACTATCTTCTTCAACTCTTCTCTGGTCGTTCACTGATTGCACACCAATCTCTCGGACGTTCGCCGTTCAGTTGAAGTCATTTGTCAAGCTACTTCGGTCGTCCGTTCTTCATCTTCGGTCGCCCGACTTGACTTGTGCCAATTTCTTCGACACTTCTCAGGTTGTCCACTAATTTTCTCTGCATAGGACGTTCTTTTATTCTTCTCTGAGTACTTCGAGCGTCCGCTCATTCTTCATTGAGATCCTCGGACGTCCACTATTTCTTTACTTAGTACTTCGACCGTCTGGTCATCTTTCCACTGAGATCCTCGGACGTCCTTCCATTCTTCTGACATTCTTCGGACGTCCTCCGACAACCCTTAGATACTTTGAATGTCCTTTCCTTCTTCTGTTAGATAGATTGGTCGACCGCTGCTTTGTCCCTTTAGCTCTCAAACGACCTTTGTCTCCCCATCGATCGTCCGCTGATCCTTCGGATGCCCGCTGAACATTTTACCTAAGACCATACAATCTTCTAGTCGCCCACTTATCTTCACTTCAAGACTCTCAGATGACCTTTGTCTTAGTCTGAAATCTATCGGTCGTCCGCTCTTCACCTTCGGTCGACCGATCTTCCTTCTATCAGTACTTTGGTCGTTCGTTGCTTTAACTCATGAGCCTACGGACGCTCTCTTCCAAACAATTACAATCTTTCGATCATCCACTGTCTTAACTCTAAAACCCTTGGACGACCAATGCCTTCATCTTCAGCTCTACGGTCGTCCATTGTCTATCTTCGGACGCCCGTTCCTTCCTTAGCCATATCATCATTGGCTAATCTTCACCATAGGACGACCACTTCTCCTTGGAGCACCCGTTCTTCAACCTCTGTACTGTTGATTTAGAACCTTCGGTCACCCATTGTTCTTCACCGGACGACCTTTCCTATTCAACCTTGTCTTCGGTCGTCTGCCTTACACCTATGGTCAACTGCCCAGTACTTGGCTCCATTTCTTTAGTTTTAAATCTTCACATCGGTCGACCACTTCACATATTTTGGACGACCGATGTACACTTAGGATTTTTCCTTTATGTCTTCTCTGTGCATAGGTCGTCCATTCTTCAACCTCGGTCGACCTATCATTTACTGAAACATAAAAATCCGGTCTTTCAAAGATCAATTCAACAAATTCATTAGTACAAACTGAGTTTTCTCACTAATTTGTGATCATCAAAATAATCTCGGGATCCTAGATTCAACAATCTCCCCTTTTTGATGATTACAAATTTATGAGGAGTGGACTTAGGGTTAGNTCCTCTTGTGCATAAATTCTCTCTTGATCAGCTGCTGCACTTTGAAGGTCAATGTCTTGATCAGCAGCTTCTTCTCTATCAGCAACTTCTGCTAGTTCTGTGTCAACAAGCTCATTTTCTTTTCTTTGATCCTCACCCTGAGCTTCCTCTTCATGTACCTCCTGATTTTCTTCCTCTTGAACCTCTTCTATAATGGGTTCAAGTCTCTCTTCTGCTGATGGTTCAGGTGCAGATTGTTCACTCCTCTGACTGGTCTCTCCCCCTTTGTAATTATCAAAAGGTGGCCGTGCATTAGGGTCATAGCTAGTTGCTCTCATGAACCCATACATTATGGCCCAGATTTCATGAATCTCAAGCTGCTCCTCTTCAACTTTCTTCAATAGCTCAAAGCTTGAGTCAGTTGAGTAGACATTGTGCAGAGTAGGATTTACATGGTGTCCACTTTGGTGCACACGGTGGTCCAATCTGCTCTACTAGGAGGCATGCAGCTGAGAAGGAGGAAGTGCTAGCTGCAGTAGAAGGATTCCTATGTGACTGAGTAGCTTGTAGGGGAGGAGTGGCAGCTGAGGAGAGATCTCTTGAAGGTTTACAAGGCTGACACATAGTGTCTTGAAATTTAGAAGTAGAGGGAAGATGAGTGGTTTGAGAAGATTCTTCGGTGAGTCCCTTTCTGGCCAGAGTAGTGGGAGTTCACCTTAGACCTGACAAACTCCTGGATGTCCACTTCGTCTGAAATCCATCGATCGTCCGCACTTCATCTTCGATCGACTGATCTCCATTCTATTATTAGCTTTGGTAGTCTACTTCTTCATCTCATGAGCCTTCGGACGTCCACTCTACCATCGACAATCTCCCGGTCGTCCACTGTCTTGACTCTGAAACCCTTCGACGATCATTGCCTTCTTCCTCAGCTCTTCGTTCGTCCATTCTTCATCTTCGGATGACCTTTCCTTCCTTAGTCATATCACCTCTTCGGCTAAGTCTCATTTATCGAACATCCACTTCTCCTTGGACCGCCTGTTCTCTAACCTTTATACTATTGATGTAGAACCTTCGATCGCTCACTGTTCTTCATCGGGCGACCTTTCCTTTTCATCCTTGTCTTTGGTCATCCACACACCATCTTTGGTCGACCGTTCAGTACTTGACTTCACTTCTTCACTCTTTGTTCTTCACATTGGTGGACCATTTCATATCCTTTGGACGACCGCTGCACACATAGAATTTTTCTGTTATGTCTTTTATGTGCATAGGTCGTCCGTCCTTCAACCTCGGTCGACCTATCATTCTTTGAACATAAAAATCATGTCTTTCAAAGATCATTTCAACAAGTTCATTAGTCCAGACTAAGATCCCTCATAAATTTATGATCACCAATGTAGGATTTAGAATGGCACCAAGAGGGGGGGG
>LTAE01015574.1:0-10238 GCA_001647135.1 Pontederia paniculata
CCCCTTGGTGTCTTTCGATCCAACACTTTGAAGTGATCCATCTTCGTTCTCGTCGAAGGCATGGATCATCCTCTCGCAGTTGTATAGTTTTTATGCCCTTAGGCTATTGGAGACACTAAACATTAAGAGCATGACTAACATGAGGACCTCTTCTCTGTGCAATTTTCTAGCTCCACTAAAGACCACGTTAACATTTGTTATTAGTTTGTTGTAACTACCTTTGTTGCACTCTCTAAATATATGATAAGAGTAATGTATTGTGTGTGAAAAATTATGTGTCAATATGGTATCACGACATATGATCCTGGAAATTTTTTTTCTCCAAAAAAAAATCACATGCAGATTATTCATTAGTGCTTCATGAGTTTTCTTCTATATATTCTTGCATGCCTCTACTTTCACCTCAAATGATGAGATCGTCTTGAAGGGCTTTGCTTTGTGCTAGGTGCTGACTTGCTGCAAGAGCGACCTCTACAACATGATATCCTAAACACTTTTTACCTGTCTTCTTCAAAAGTGTTCATGCCATGTCCCCACTTGGTTACTTGTAGTCATTGTCATTTTATTTATTTATTTTTTGCTCCTTACAACATGCACCTTCTATTCCTTTGATGTTATTAAAGTTGATGATGTTCTTATTTAACCTAGCTCCTTGTAGCGAGGTGCATCTTCTCCTTCTTGACTGCTGTTAAAGTTGAGTTTTTATGAGTTGCTCTTGTTTCTGACCACGTCTAATCTCTATTTCATTGTTGTTGCTAAAATCAAGTTTTTCCTAGCTAATTCCTCCTTTGCTTTATATCCTTTTCCTTTTCTCTATGTCAATCTCCTCCTTGAAGAGATGCTAAACTCCTTCTAAGTAGAGTTGAGAAGCTAGATGCATGTACGTCTTCAACTACATATAGGTTGAGGCTTCAACTACATCTTCTCTTATTCATGCCATGTAGAGTTGAGTTGAGGCTTAAGATATGCTCCTGGAAGGTAGTGCAATTAGAACTAAATATGTTGCCTACTTCAGTGAGGATGAATCAGTTTCATCATAGACAAGCTGCACCTTTCACTTCATGACGTTGCGCTTGAGGGGTCGTATTGGAGACACCAAACATTAAGAGCATGAGTAACATGAGGACCTCTTCTCTCTACAGTTTTCTAGCTCCACTAAAGACCATGTTAGCATTTGTTATCAGTTTGTTGTAACTACCTTTGCTGCACTCTATAAATAAATGAGAAGAGTAATGTATTCTGTGTGAGGAATTATGTCAATAATCCCCGATCGTGTCATCACACACCACACACTCCTTGTTAGTTATGTACTTGTTCGTGTTTCTATCTGTCGATGCCTTCGGCACCTCCTCCTTCCGTTGTGGTGATCTCCCCTCTATCTTGAGCCTCTCCACGACCACATTCATGTCTTCGCGTGAGATCCATTATTTCGTCGGCATAATCTTTTGTGTTATGAATCAACAACAGAAAAGAGAAGAGCAGAGTAAGGGAGAAGCAATAGGAGATCGGTAGAGAAGAAAGAAAGAGAAAGAGTAGAAAATCAGGAGAAAGCTCGAGCGAAGCAGAGAAAACAGAAATAGCAGAGAACCCAAAGGAAAGAAGCAGAAAACCAGGAGGAATCTCAGAGAGAAACAGAGGCAAAAGCGTGACGAGAAGATAACGGAAGAAAAGTGCGAAAAAAAGGAAGAGAAACGCGAGAAAACAACGGAAAAGAAACGCGAGAAGACAATGGAGGAAGAAGAGAAAGGAGGAAACCGAAATGTTATGAAGATTTTATCATGTAATAAAAAAGAGAAAAGGTTGTAAGAGGAACACAAGTATAAATAGTAGAAACAAAAGACTTATCTTGGGAGATATTTTTTAGAAGAAATAAGAAGAGGCCGAAGAGCTCCCTTGAGGTTGAGCTTTGGTTCTACGTTTCCCTTTACTTGTATTCCTCATTCCTGTTCTTCTCTTCCATTTTCGCAGAGTCGGCATTCACCTTCGACATCTTCGTGAATTCCTTCGAGCGGCTGAAGAAGCATCTTCTGGAGCAGAGCTCATCACGTTGGATCTTGAAGGAGATGTCAACAAAGTGCTCGCCGACGCCGGACGCTGGAAGAAACCCTAGATTTGCATAAAAGGAAAAGAGTTAGACAAAGGAGAGAGGTTAAATCGAGCAGCAGATTTATATTTTTGTGGACGGAATCGTCAAGGCAAATGCTTTGGCACATGTACTAAAGTGGGCTGCGGCACATCAGGCTTCTACAATGGAAATCTACAATAATCTTTCTCCAATTCTTTAGACATAAAATTAATGTAGATTTCTAAAGAATTGGAGAAAGATTATTGTAGATTTCCATTGTCTAAAGAATTGGAGAAAGATTACTCTAGATTTCCATTGTAGAAGCCTGATGCGTCGCAACCAACTTCAGTACATGTGCCGAAGCATTTGCCTTGACGACTTCGTCCACAAAAATATAAAATATGCTGCTCGATTTAATTTCTCTCCTTTGTCTAACTCGTTTCCTTTTTGTGCTTTCTTCCAGTGTCCGGCGTCGACGAGCACTTTGTTGACGTCTCCTTTAAGATCCAACGTGATGAGCTCTGCTCCAGAAGATGCTTCTTCAGTCGCTCGAAGGAGTTCACGAAGATGTCAACGGTGGACACCGACTCTGCGAAAATGGAAGAGAAGAACAAGAAAGAGGAATACAAATAAAGGGAAACGTAGAATCAGAGCTCAACCTCAAGGGAGCTCTTCAACATCTTCTTATTTCTTCTAAAAAAATATCTCCCGAGATAAGTCTTTTGTTTCTATATTTATACTTGTGTTCCTCTTACAACATTTTCTCTTTTTTATTACATGATAAAATCTTCAAAATATTTCAGTTTCCTCCTTTCTCTTCTTCCTCCATTGTCTTCTAGCGCTTCTTTTTTGTTGTTTTCTCGCACTTTCTCTTCCTTTGTTTTCTCACGCTTTTCTTTTATTATCTTCTCATCGTGCTTTTGCCTCTGTTTCTCTCTGAGATTCCTCGTGTGCTTCACTTTCCTTTGAGTTCCCTGCTATTTCTATTTTCTCTGCTTCTCTCGATTCTGCTTTCTCCTTATTTTCTACTCTTTCTCTTCTCTTTCTTCTCTGCTGATCTCCTATTGCTTCTCCCTTACTTTGCTCTTGTTTTTTCTGTTGTTGATTCATAACACTCTGTGATTTAATTTAGCATTTTCCTCGTCGCTTTTGCACAAGTGAGCTCTCGCGAGCTGCCTACTATTGCGCGAACGCGAGATCGTGCAAGTGGCAGATGAGGTGAGTGCAATGGAGGTTGTCACACGCAAATGGTGTCTCTCAATTGTGTATGTGTGTGTGTGTGTGTGTGAGAGAGAGAGAGAGAGAGAGAGAGAGAGATGCCTCCCACTCCTCCTCCTCGCTCGCTTAATTCTCCTTCGGCAATGTGTCAACAAGCTCAACATACTCATCGTCTCCGACGTGGAAGTCACCACCCAATGGTGATCTCCTCACCATCCCGAGCCTCTCCACGACCACCTTCATGTTTTTTTTTTTGCGGATGACAAGTGATCACAATTAGTAATGGAGTGAAAGCAAATAAATAGGAGGGGCCAAGATACAAAATTATATACAATTTATTTTTATTTCATTTTTACCTATTAATTTATCTTAACATAAAATAAATGGGAAGGGGCCAAGGCACCTCCCGAAACCCCCTAGCTACGTCCTTGACCGCAATGACTGTTGTCATGTATAGGATTCTCGATTGAGAGAGAGGGACGAATTTTGTCAAAGAAACTAGAAATCATATAAAAAAATAAATGATCAATAATGAATAAACTAAACATTGAAAAATTAGGAGTGAAGAGAGTGATAATTAAGGGGATATAAGAGAAAATAACTAAAAGAAATAATAAACAAAAGGAATCAAGAGTCAATACTAATATGGGCCATATTGCAAGTATAAGCATAAGCATGTTCTATAAATATATCACATTCCTTTTCTTGTGGTAGAAAATATGTCTTTGTTATAATTTTTTCGTTGATTTGTGTATTTTTTCATACATGAAGATGTTTCATAGGACATAGAAAATGTTATCGCATTCTTATATATTATAACATCTTGGTCTGTTAAGATATTGTTCGCTTTGGACTTCGCCTCGCACAATTTTTAAAATTTGTCTTGAAGGGTTCAAAATAAGTTCACATATATATCAACATATCTCTCCTATGACTTGTCCATGCGGGCCTAATCCAATGCATGCCTTTGCATTTTTCCCCTTTAAGGGACTTAACATCCTCGTTGAGTGGTCTTTCATCATGGTATAGAGGCTCACACGGAGCAACTCTGATACCACATGTAATATCTTGACCCGTCAAAATATTATTTGCTTTGGACCTTGGTCTGCACGATTTTAAAATGCATCTTAACTTATATCAAAGTATCACAACGGCCTACTCCCCTTATAGACTCATTACTTGTTAAGATATTGTCCACTTTGATTTTAGAGGTGGTTATCATCGTGCATTTAGCCCTTAACAATTTTCTAATGCGCCTTAACTTATACCAGAGTGACAATATCTTGGGTTAGTCCCACATGGACAAGTCACTAGAGGGACGTTGAGTATAATAGGAACATGGCCTTGACAAAAAGAATGACGCATTTTGGTAAAACTGTGAGGACTAAGAAAAGGAGCGAACAATATCACATCTTGAGAATGTTACATCTAGTTTAGAGCCGCTCAATGTGGATCTTTATGTCATGGTGGGGTGTAACCACTCAACGAGGATGTTGAGTCCCTTAAGAGAGAAAGGATGCATGCCTTGAGATAATCTCATATGGATGTCACTGAAGGGATGCTGATTATATATAGGAACACAATCTTGACAAAGGTGTGACATGTTTTAGTAAAATCGTGCGGGCTAAGACCTAGAGTGGACAATATCACGTCTTGGTTAGGGATGTTATGTGTTTGTTGTAAATGAGTTTCTAGGACTAAGTCAAGATGGATTTGTTGAACGTAGCAAAGCTCGATTAGTAAAAAAAAGAATTTATCAACGTCCTAGTGTTGATTACTTCGATACCTTTAGTCCTATTATCAAGTCCACAACTATTTGATTAGTTCATTCTATAGTCGTCACTTGTCATTGTCCTTCTTTGACAACTAGAAATTTTTAATGTTCTTTCGCATGAGGTCCTACATGAGATTGTTCATATGGAGCAGCTACTCAGTTTCATTGATGAGACATATCTTCATTTTATTTGCCAACTTCAAAAGTTTCTTTATGGCCCCAATCATGTACCACGGGATTGGTTTCAAAAGCTTGTCAATGCTCTTCTAGTTTTTGGCTTTATGTCTTCGACAACTGATAGCTTAGTGTTTGTCTATCATTAGGATGTTGATCTCTTATATGTGTTACTTTATGTTGATGATCTCCTACTTACTAGCTCAATAATTGATGTGGTTCAACATCTTAGTTGCATATTAGTTTTTCATGATCTTCGTAGTATCTCTTATCTTTTAGGTCTTAAGATTGTTCCGAAAATCAACAATCTGCTCATTTTAGGTACATTAGGGACTTATTAAAACGTATGGACATGTTAGCTTCCAAATGTATTTGCAATCCTCTACCTTTGAGTGCTCCTTCCCTCCCTCTGCATATGTTTATGGTTTATTCTCATATCCTGGCTTATACAAACATGCAGTTGACATTTTACCGCATATCACACCAGATGAGATCATTTGTATGATGTTAATCAAGCATGTCGAGCTATGAAACAACCTTTTGCAACTTATGAAGCACATTTTGCGTTATCTGAATAACACATTTCATATTGGTTTATTCCTCTTGGTGTCGTCTTCTTCTCTTGCTACTATTCATGCATTTTCTGATGTCGATTAGGTTGGACATCAAGTGATGCAAATCCTTTGGAGGTTATGTTGACTACCATGGTGCAAATCTTATCTCTTGGTCAATCTGCAAACAACGAACAATTCCACATTCGGCAATCGAATTTGAGTACAAGGCTCTTGTAGAAGCTACAAATAGAATTAATTGGTTGTGATCTTTGGTTAGTAAAATTCATGTTACCTCACCTTCTTCTCTGGTACTCTGTTGTGACAATCTTGGTGCGACTTATCTCACTACCAACCTTGTATTTAATGCACACACAAAAACATATTTAAGTTTATTGTCATTGAGATGAAGTTGCCAATAAATGGTTGCATGTTCGTTTTATCTCATCGAAAGATAAAGTCGCTGATATTATGACCAAGCCTTTAAGCAGCGCTTTTTTTTCCAGTTCTTATGAAACAAGCTTCAGCTCAGCAGTTGCCTCCCCTAGCTTGTTGGGGCATGTTATCACATGATCATATCCGATCCTAACCACCTATTGATTATAAGATATCTTGTAATCATAACAACTATTAATTAATTTTCAATGCATATACTTAAGCATCATGTAATATCAACATAAGATATCGAAAATAATTTAATCAACAACATATGATTGTGTTGGGGCATTGAGCACATCATAGGCCTGAGTTGAGGTAGAATACACCTAAGGCTGAGCATAATAAGCTTGAGGAGATGCAAGTTATTAAGGCAAACAAAACTCATGTTGTTAGAGGAAACGATCACAATGTTTCATATAATAACACCGATAAAGACTATGCCCATAATTTCCACAAACAGAACAATAATCACGATGTTCAATCGAAGATTGAGATCGACCACAACCTTGATTGCGATCACATCCAAGAGATGGTATTGGAGAGGCAGAATGAATATAATTTGCCGCAAGATAGAAAGACCCATAAATCAAAGTTGATAACTAACTTAGCCTAATTTCTTGACTAAGAAAAATACTTTATAACTCCATGAATGAAACTACTTGTGTAACACCTCAGATTATTAAAATAAATAAAAATAAAATGAAGGGGAGATATGATAAGATAAGGAAAGATATAATTGGTTAATATTAGGAAAAGAGTTTGAATTGAAGTCAAATTGTTATATTTTTTATCAATTTAATATTTCTAGTCTTACAAAGATAAAAATTTAAAGGACTCATAAACATATGAAATATTATCTTATAGAATTTTAATCGAATTCAAACTCCATCTAGGGGTGAATTTCCTTCATAAATAGGACCCATCCCCTCCTCTCATCTCATAATTTCTTCCCTCTCAAACCAAAGGTATCTGAAGTTCTCCCTCTCTTCTTCCTCCTCCTCCTCCTTTCTCTCTCTCTCTCTCTCTCTCTCTCTCTCTCTCTCTCTCTCTCGGCAACGCAAGGACATGGAGGACCAACAAGGACCGTGTCCACATGGGACGCAGGCCGTGTTGCATGGAGAAGAAGAAAACAGACCGCGTTGACGAAGGTGCATAGGTCGCATTTCAACATGGCGTTAGAGCACCGTGAAGACCTAAGAAAACAGACCATGTCCGAGGAGGACACGGACCGCATCACGCTTTCTTGTCTGAGTTCGTGTTTCTTGATCGATGGAAAAGCAAGGTATGTAACTAGGAGGATCAACTTTAGGGTCTTTCATATATGTATGATAAAAGAAAACAGATTGGGCCACTATGGACACCATCCGTGTTCATCCTGACGAAAACGGCAACCTGAACCCCAATAGAAAAACGATCTATGTTATGTTGAATGTGGTCCGTGCTCTCATTGTAAACCAACTTATAGATGTAAACGATCGTGTTCGGACCGTGTCCCGGGATGATTGATGGTATGTTTGATTGACTGTTTGAACTTGATTGAGGTAGGGTTAGTATCCTCTCACGTGAACTTAGCACAATAGGTAATGAAGAGTAAAAGATGTTAATGATTGTGTTTGAATTTGTAACATGAAGAGGAAGGCCTCGACAGACTGAAAGATTTATCCCTACTGTTTTACTGTTAGTTTTACTGTTAAATGGTTCCTTAAGAAACAACAATCAACTCTTCGTGAAGTATTGTTGACTTCTTCTGGATCAACTGTTACTGAGTCCATTGGGACTACTGTCATTGAAGACTGACTTATGGGTCTAGGGTTGACCCCATGGCCTAGCTAGCACTATGACGACGGATCGCTGGAATCTTCATGTACTGTTAATTGCTCATTACTGATTGAATTAAAAGTTGCTACCAAGATTAATGAAAAGAGGAATAATGAAATGGACATGAGCATACTGATATACTATACACCATGATAGTTAGGTGTAACTGATGTTCTTGTCATTGTTACCGAAATGAAAGATGAAAGAGAATTGATACTGATGAACTGATATCACTGTAAGGAAGATGTAAAGCAAAGTAAAAGAAAAGATAAAGTAACTGAAGGCAAATCTAATGTTTATAAAGATGACTATATGATAGAGAACTCCTTTACTTATATCTTTATATATGATTTACCCTATTTAATTATTATTCTTTACATATTGGGCTTCATAGCTCATGGGAGGATTGTCTTCTCTACATTTTGATCATGCAGGCAAATAGGTATAAATAGATGATGGTTGCGCAGCGGTAGCATGATGATGAGATTCGTGATGGATGGCTTGCACATGGCATAGGTACTAGTTATAAGTTGAGTATTGACCTCCGTAATGACATGTCCATAGTTTGATCAATGGATTGGTCAAAGAAAAGTCAATGATCTATGACGGTAGCGTTCCCGAAGTCAAGATTTTGTCAGGTGGTAAGGTCTAATTTTGGGGGCGTTACAACTTGAGATATGACTGAGAGCGAGGAGATCATCTCAATATAGGCAAAAGGCCAAATTATTGAAAATAATGGTATTGAATTTGGCTGGCTAGACCATCCGGTGATGAACTTGTTGTCGTGCAAGAAGGATATGGTAGATCAATGATATACTTGGTAGCGTTTCATCATATTTTGGAATTGCATTGTTAGTTGGAGAATACATGTATGAGATGGTGCGTCGAAAGCATGTTAGAGAATATGCCAAATGGTAGACGATGATGTGAGATCCACGACATAAGGTCTCTCTTCCTATAGAGAGGTAATAAGTCAACTGAGGAGCACTTCCACTCTACATATGTTTGATTCGGTGTTGCAACTGTCGCCGAAGAGGGAGATCCGTTGGTTATAGGAAGAACCGAAATAGTAGAAGGGCAAGGAATACTTCCATTAACAAAACCTCAAGATCCCAACTTCGCAAGAACTTTGTCTTCCACAACAAATAATTGGTGAATGTTAACTTGATCAAAAGATGATGACGCACTAACTAAAGCAAGGTAACAAGGCCATAGTAGATGGGGTGGACGAAATAGCTTCTAAGATTGGTGATGAAGCATGACTATGATATCATGAAGAAACACACAACCATATATTGTTGATTGAAATGTTGAGATTACATGATTATTAAGTGAAAACTAACTAACGATTGTTATGATTACCAAATATCTTAGAATTAGAAAACTAACAATTATTATGATTACAAGATATTCTAAAATCAGGAGGTGATTAGGATCAAATATGATCATATATCAAAAATATTAAAAAAATTGATATAATAATATTTTTTATCAGTTTCCAATATTTGAAATTACATATTCATGTAATACCCCATTTAAGTGACCCCAAGTCTGGAACACGTGGCAGCCTCCCATTCCACCCCTAAACCCACTCACTTCCCATTTATAAACCCCTCTTCTAGCACCAATTTCTCTCTCCTCCGAAAATCACCCTCATTTTCACCTAGTTTGTATCACCAAGAAGCCAAGAAGAACATGCTCAAGCCCATCTTCTTGCTGGATTGCAGCTGAGGGAGAAGGAGAAAGAGGAAGAAAAGGAAGAAGAAGCCAAGGAGAGAAGAAGGGAGAGGAAGGGGCTGTTGTGATTTGAAGAAAGGAGGAAAAATGACACAAAAGAATTCGAGGATTTTCCTTCAAGAAGGTATGTAAAGGGGATCCTCTTCTCCATGAGTTTTTAGATGTTAGTAGACATTGAAACAGATTTTATGCCAATGTCACAATGGGAGAAGGAAGAACTAGGTTATAAACATTATGCATGCTTAGGGTTAAGTTAATCTCATGTTTATGAAAGAACCATGAATGTTATATGAATCATATGAAATGATTGATGTTATGCCATGAATGTATGATTTAAATGTTCAAGTTTATGTTAAATACGACCTAGGACAAACACTCTTCGAACCTAGGGCAAAATCGCAACTTTGTATAATGAAGGAGGGGAAAAACAACCGGACAAGGGCCGATACGGCCGTACAAAAAT
>LTAE01015577.1:0-12332 GCA_001647135.1 Pontederia paniculata
ACAAATTGGTAGTTTCTGACTCATAAGTAAAATATAAACAATAAAATACTAAAATGATAAATAAACTTATACTAAATGCCTAAAAATGACATGAAATAGATGTGTGCAATATGTATATTTTTGCTCGCATCAATAGAATAAAAAAAGATAAGATGTTGAATGCAAACATGATTAAATAATGTGCCTTATAATATTTATTTATTTATTTTTCTATTGTATGTTTTATACGCAGACACTTCACGAGCATAGTAAAAATTAATTTTCCAACATATTTATTTTATTTATTTTTATTTTACCCTTTTAGCCTTATATACTTGGGCCTTATCTTACAGGAGGTTATGTTCCCCTGCATCTGAGTTTTGTAGATACTAAGCTTAGATGATGACGATGGTGGAGTGGACGAGGAGGAGATTCATGATCACATATAATATTGCACATGGCATGAATTAAGTCTAGTTAGGTTTTAATAAATAATAATGATGCAATAGTTATATTTGGATTTTCAGTACTGAGTCTTAGTTCATGATGGATTACGTGACTCTAGTCCTTTTTTTCTAATTTAAGACTTTCGCATGAAAGAGTTTTTATAATTCTTTTTAATTTTCGTATATGTGTACATGATATTGACCATAATAGAGTAAAAAGTCAAATTAAGGTATGAAATGTTAAACATGAGTAACGTCTCTAAAAGTCATCCGAATAAGTATTTAGTGATTTTTGGGAGCTTTAGATGCAAACTATACTTATCAAATCTATTTTACACTCTCCTTAACTTTTTCTTTGGTCTCAAATTATATCTCAAGTTGTTTCATTGAATTCTTAAAGAAGTTGTCTAAGGATTTGCTTTGATCTTCTAATGGGGTAGACATAAAGCTCATCTTATTAATTGGCATATTGTCCAACTACCTAAGCATAACAAGAGACTAAGGGTCTTTTGACTTAGTTGATAAAAGAATGTTAACAATATATAATATTGACAAGAACTTTAGGTGCATAAGTTGATTTTAAAAGATAAACAATTATGTACTTGAATAAATTGATCGATAATTATAATAAGTTGTGTTTTATTTGATAATAAAATGACCGATAAGTTACTTTTATAATCAAATGACTCAAATGGCCTTCATATTCGTAAAATAAAAAAAAATTAATTTAATCATAATATGTCAAAAAGGTATTGTAATGATATGACCTAATGCATAAATATATAAATATACATAATTTTAATCAAATATAAAACAAATACAAGAAAAGGGAGGAACCTACTCTCTCGATAGAGGGAAGGTGATGCCAAACTGCCGAGTACAAAGTGAGTTAAGTTGACGTCGGCAATGTTCAAATGAGGATTAAAGATGAAAAAAATACTTTTATGTGGAAAAAAATATTTATAAAGTGTGGGTTATAATGGTCACTTAGCTAGTTTGACCAAATTACTTACAAGTAAAATATATATATATATATATATATATATATATATATATAATCTAGGGTTCACACTATTTTTTTATTTATAAATTAGTAAAAGAGGGATTTACGTTTTAAAATATTGACTTGCTTATCAACATTGCCAAACACCCTAGTATCAGAAATTGAACTCATTAGAATTTCCTTACTTGCTAATAGGGTAATTGATGTGCTAATTGCTAAATAACTTGAATTGGATTTCGGTAAATATGGTAGCAAACAAATATGCTACTCCTCAACCATAGTTTCTGCATTCATCTTTTGTCGTTTACAAATATGCTTGATGTTGGAGACTTATCCCGTAGGTACTGGATGCAAACAAAACTGAGTTAGGAAAGCTAATTAGTAATAATAAAGACACATATGTTACTCGAGATCATTGGATCTTTACTGTTCATTTATGTTTAATTCATGTATCGTTATTGTTCCTTTATGTTTATGTTTGCTTATATTAATATTAATTTATATTTAAGTTAATCTAATGACATATTTTAATCATTGTTGTGAACCCCTATGATGGTATTTGAAGACATGGGCCCTGGTCCCTGGATACTTATGATGAAACAAATCAAATGCAGTTGTGGCATGTAAAAGTTAGAATAAAGGTCATGTAGCAATCGAGTGATAGAGAAACGATGAGCTCTAGCCAACTCACCGTTGAGGAAGTTGATCAGCTCGGGCAAAGCATGAAACGCCTAAGCAACGCAAGAAGGACTTCCACCCCAACCACGAGAGAGCAAACTGCAAGCCAACATCCGTCTTATGCGAAGGACCAAACAAATTCTCAAGCGAAGGGTCAGACGAATCCCTAGAGCGAAGGGCGCACATTTAGGGAGGTCGTCATAGGCTATCGAGGGAAGAGTTCTAGCAGACAAACCCTCGAACATCATTCCAGGAGAGCCAGATCCTCAAGATGAAGACTCGGTGGACCTTTGCAACCCATTGTGCCCCAAGGTCAATATCACATATGAAGAGCTCTAGGAGATCTGTAGCCCATGGAAGGACGCGTTGATAGCCAAGCTTATCGGTAGGCAAATTGGCATCCAATTGCTCACCAAGAGACTGCGACAACTTTGGGAGCTCAAAGATTAGATCTCATGTAACGGATCTATCGAATGATTACTTTGTGATCCAACTATCCTGCATAGAGGATCGCGACTGGACTCTCATTGGAGGGCCATGGTCGATCTTCCGCCACTTCCTGGCTATTAGAGAATGGTAGGCCGACTTTCGACCATGGGAAGCCACAGTACAGAAGATGGCCAACTGGGTGAGGATCATTGACCTACCCATTGAACTGCACAACGTCAAAATTCTTCGGTGCATTGGCTGCTGCTTTGGGAAACTGCTCAAGATTGACAAGTTCATAGGCACCAGGGGAAATTTTGCTTGATTCTACATGGAGAGGATTTATGACGACTTTATAGTGCCCATGGTGGAGATCAGAGACATGCAGTTCAAAGTCGAGTATGAGGGCGTAGGGATGCTCTGCTTCCACTGCGGGAAAGTCGGTCACAGGCGCAAGCTATGCCCTACTGCAACGTTGAAGCATCATGTACGTACGTCAGAGTCGGAGAAGACGAGCTCCAATATCCCAAGCATGCCGACCCACGACCCATTGGATAACCCCATTGCTGAGGCACTAAATGGCCTACAAGGTATAGCTAGGCTAGAGGATAGGACAATCGACACACCAAGCTCACCCTTTGGAGCATGGCTCCTAGTCAAATCACGCTGTAAGAAGAATGTGACGCCTGCGTTGGATAAGGCACTCAACGGCTCTGAACTGGATCCCAGGAAGCTTCTTAACGGTAAGCACGTACCATCTAATGGCACATCGGATGTACCAAAAGCCACCTTAGACGGATGTGCATCTAATAGCAAACAAGATGGTCTACATCGGGAACCCCACAAGCCCGCAGAGAAGGAAACTATACCTGCGTCGAATGCCTTGCCCCACACGTCACCTCCTACGGGAAGAGACATACTACATCGTACCTCGGAGCCTGTCAATCACCAAAATGTTGACTCCACGTGTCCCGCGCCAGGAAGTTGCATGCCGACGTCTGTCGCACGTGACCCACACGGCACGAGGGATCTATAGCCCAAGCTGAACACAGCGCTAGACGAAAGTGGTGATGCTGCATTCGTGGATGCATGGGATGAAGGCAACAAAGTTGTAGCTACAATCTGGATGGATGTTGGACAAGGGGAGCTCGGATCCAGCAGCAACCAAGCACTCGACCTTTTGGTAACCCCACACAACCTCTCTGTTTAACTAATGTGTGTTTTCTTTTGGAATTGTAGGGGTGCAAAGGATGGAAGATTCACCCGAGCAGCGCACAAATATATCAGGTAGCATCAACCAAATATCTTAGTAATCGCTGAGCCTAGGATAAGCGGAAGAGAGNAGGAAGCTTCTTAACGGTAAGCACGTACCATCTAATGGCACATCGGATGTACCAAAAGCCACCTTAGACGGATGTGCATCTAATAGCAAACAAGATGGTCTACATCGGGAACCCCACAAGCCCGCAGAGAAGGAAACTATACCTGCGTCGAATGCCTTGCCCCACACGTCACCTCCTACGGGAAGAGACATACTACATCGTACCTCGGAGCCTGTCAATCACCAAAATGTTGACTCCACGTGTCCCGCGCCAGGAAGTTGCATGCCGACGTCTGTCGCACGTGACCCACACGGCACGAGGGATCTATAGCCCAAGCTGAACACAGCGCTAGACGAAAGTGGTGATGCTGCATTCGTGGATGCATGGGATGAAGGCAACAAAGTTGTAGCTACAATCTGGATGGATGTTGGACAAGGGGAGCTCGGATCCAGCAGCAACCAAGCACTCGACCTTTTGGTAACCCCACACAACCTCTCTGTTTAACTAATGTGTGTTTTCTTTTGGAATTGTAGGGGTGCAAAGGATGGAAGATTCACCCGAGCAGCGCACAAATATATCAGGTAGCATCAACCAAATATCTTAGTAATCGCTGAGCCTAGGATAAGCGGAAGAGAGGCAGATAAAGTCTGTAAGCGTTTTCACGGCTTCTCAGTAGAGAGAGTACAAGTCCATGGCTTCTGTAGAAGCATATGGCTACTGTGGAATAGCGTATCCGCCCAACTTCAAATTATTTACCGACATGCTCAAGCCATCCATTGAAGTATCAAATTCATAGGGTCACGTGGTTTTTTACAGCAATTTATGGCAACCTGCAACCCCTTTTACGCTCAGAACTGTGGTGCCTCCTCACTGACCTCTCTGGTCAGGTGCAAGGTCACCCCTGGGCACTCATGGGGGACTTCAATGAAGTTCTAGATGCTTCAGAGAAAGTGGGAGGAGGAGAAATTAACTTTGCCAATGTCAACAAGTTCAGGGACACATTAAATGCATGTATCTTTGGATATGAGTGTGTCCAGCCCCAAGTTCACCTGACAAGGTACCACACGTAATGGAAACCAACTACTAGAGCGTCTCGATAGAGCCCTCTGCAACGCACCATGGAGGACCCTCTTCGTCAATGCCACAGTCAGAGTGCTTCCTGTAATAAAATCAGACCATCACCCACTGCTCCTAGAGATCGCCCCAACACCAGGAGTTGAACCAAGATCACGACCTTTCCGTTATTTGGCAGCATGGCACACCCATCCAGATTTAGCAACGCTCTTATCCTCCATCTGGAATCAATCTACCTCCCTCAACCAATCTTGCAAACTTCACGCAGGCAATGAAAACATGGAATAGACACTCCTTTGGACTCATTCAGAAGCGGAAGGCTCGCCTTATGGCACGTCTGAATGGCATTCAAAAATCGATGCAAAGGCACAACAATCTTTTCCTTAAGAAAACTGGAGCATAACCTTCAGAAGAAACTAGAGCAAACACTCTCGCAGGAAGAGCTAACATGGTATCAGAAATCCAGACACCAATGGATTCAAAGTGGAGATCGCAACACTAAGTTCTACCACACAATTACGGTTATAAAGCGCAGTATCCGTGTTGAAAGATGAGAACAACAACTGGATCGAGGACACAACTATTGCAACGGGTGGCCTCAAACTACTTCAAAAATGTGTACACAGAGGATCTGAACACCCAAGCTGCCTCCCTAGAACAATCCTTTCCTAGATTATGCCAGGAGAGACTGCTAGCCCTCGCAAGACCTCTTCAAGATATTGAAGTATGAAAAGCCATGTTCGACATGACACCCTACAAAGCTCCATGGCACGACGGAATTCAAGCGATCTTTTACCACCAAAACTGGAGTTTGGTAGGAAGTTCAGTTACCAACTTTGCGAAAAGAATCTTTGAAGGCTCAGAACCCATCGGCACTGTAAATGACATTCATCTCGTCCTTATAACAAAGACCGAACAACCAGACTGCATGGTAGATTTTTGGCCAATTAGCCTGTGTAACATCTCATACAAGCTCATTACCAAAGTCCTTGGCAACAGGCTTAGCTCACTCATGACAGACTTGATCAGCCCGGCGCAAACCAGCTTTGTCCCTGGACGTAACATCCATGAAAACATAGTAGTCACGCAAGAGCTCATCCACACGATGGGCCGCACCCGAGGTCGAAAGCAATTCATCTCGATTAAGGTAGACTTATCAAAAGCTTTTGACAGAATCAATTGGGCCTTCATCTCAGATACTCTGGCCCTGGTCCCTGGATACTTATGATGAAACAAATCAAATGCAGTTGTGGCATGTAAAAGTTAGAATAAAGGTCATGTAGCAATCGATTGATAGAGAAACGATGAGCTCTAGCCAAGTCACCGTTGAGGAAGTTGATCAGCTCGGGCAAAGCATGAAACGCCTGCGCAACGCAAGAAGGACTTCCACCCCAACCGCGAGAGAGCAAACTGCAAGCCAACATCCGTCTTATGCGAAGGACCAAACAAATCCTCAAGCGAAGGGTCAGACGAATCCCTGGAGCGAGGGGTGCACATTTGGGTAGGTCGTCAAAGGCTATAGAGGGAAGAGTTCTAGCAGACAAAACCCCGGACATCATTCCAGGAGAGCCAGATCCTCAAGATGAAGACTCGGTGGACCTTTGCAACCCATTGTGCACCAAGGTCAATATCACATATGAAGAGCTCTAGGAGATCTGTAGCCCATGGAAGGATGCGTTGATAGTCAAGCTTATTGGTAGGAAAATTGGCATCCAATTGCTCACCAAGAAACTGCGACAACTTTGGGAGCTCAAAGGTTAGATCTCATGTAACGGATCTACCGAATGATTACTTTGTGATCCAACTATCCTGCGTAGAGGATCGCGACTGGGCTCTCATTGGAGGGCCATGGTCGATCTTCAGCCACTTCCTGGCTATTAGAGAATGGCAGGCCGACTTTCGACCATGGGAAGCCACAGTACAGAAGATGGTCGCCTGGGTGAGGATCATTGACCTACCCATTGAGCTGCACAACGTCAAAATTCTTCGGTCAATTGGCTGCTGCTTTGGGAAACTGCTCAAGATTGACAAGTTCACAGGCACCAGGGGAAATTTTGCTTGATTCTACGTGGAGAGGATTTATGATGACTTTATAGTGCCCATGGTGGAGATCAGAGACAGGCAGTTCAAAGTCGAGTACGAGGGCGTAGGAATGCTCTGCTTCCACTGCGGGAAAGTTGGTCACAGGCGCGAGCTATGCCGTATTGCAACGTTGAAGCATCATGTACGTACGCCGGAGCCGGAGAAGACGAGCTCCAATATCCCAAGCATGCCGACCCACGACCCATTGGATAACCCCATTGCTGAGGCACTGAATGGGCTACAAGGTATAGCTAGGCTGGAGGATAGGACAATCGACACACCAAGCTCACCCTTTGGAGCATGGCTCCTAGTCAAATCACGTTGTAAGAAGAATGTGGCACCTGCGTTGGTTAAGGCACTCAACGGCTCTGAACTGGATCCTAGGAAGCTTCTTAACGGTAAGCACGTACCATCTAATGGCACCTCGGATGTACCAAAAGCCACCTTAGACGGATGTGCATCTAATAGCAAACAAGACGGTCTACATCGGGAACCCCACAAGCCCGTAGAGAAGGAAACTATACCTGTGTCGAATGCCCTGCCCCACACGTCACCTCCTACGGGAAGAGACATACTACATCGTACCTCGGAGCCTGTCAATCACCAAAATGTTGACTCCACGTGTCCCGCGCCGGGAAGTTGCATGCCGACGTCTGTCGCACGTGACCCACACAACACGAGGGATCTATAGCCCAAGTTGAACACAACGCTAGACGAAAGTGGTGATGCTGCATTCGTGGATGCATGGGATGAAGGCAACAACGTTGTAGCTACAGTCTGGATGGATGTTGGACAAGGGGAGCCCAAATCCAGCAGCAACCAAGCACTCGACCTTTTGGTAACCCCACACAACCTCTCTGTTTAACTAATGTGTGTTTTCTTTTGGAATTGTAGGGGTGCAAAGGATGGAAGATTCACCCGAGCAGCGCACAAATATATCAGGTAGCATCAACCAAATATCTTAGTAATCGCTGAGCCTAGGATAAGCGGAAGAGAGACAGATAAAGTCTGTAAGCGTTTTCGCGGCTTCTCAGTAGAGAGAGTAGAAGTCCATGGCTTCTGTAGAAGCATATGGCTACTGTGGAATAGCATATCCGCCCAGCTTCAAATTATTCACCGACATGCTCAAGCCATCCATTGAAGTATCAAATTCATAGGGTCACGTGGTTTTTTACAACAATTTATGGCAACCCGCAACCCCTCTTAAGCTCAGAACTGTGGTGCCTCCTCACTGACCTCTATGGTCAGGTGCAAGGTCACCCCTGGGCACTCATGGGGGACTTCAATGAAGTTCTAGATGCTTCAGAGAAAGTGGGAGGAGGAGAAATTAATTTTGCCAATGTCAACAAGTTCAGGGACACATTAAATGCATGTGTCTTGATGGATATGAGTGTGTCCAGCCCCAAGTTCACCTGACGAGGTACCACACGTAATGGCAACCAACTACTAGAGCGTCTTGATAGAGCCCTCTGCAACGCACCATGGAGGACCCTCTTAGTCAATGCCACAGTCAGAGTGCTTCCTGTAATCAAATCAGACCATCACCCACTGCTCCTAGAGATCGCCCCAACACCAGGAGTTGAACCAAGATCACGACCTTTCCGTTATTTGGCAGCATGACACACCCATCCAGATTTCGCAACGCTCTTATCCTCCATCTAGAATCAATCTACCTCCCTCAACCAATCTTGCAAACTTCACGCAGGCAATGAAAACATGGAATAGACACTCCTTTGGACTCATTCAGCATCGGAAGGCTCGCCTTATGGCACATCTGAATGGCATTCAAAAATCGATGCAAAGGCACAACAATCCTTTCCTTAAAAAATTGGAGCATAACCTTAAGAAGAAACTAGAGCAAACACTCTCGCAGGAAGAGCTAACATGGTATCAGAAATCCAGACACCAATGGATTCAAAGTGGAGATCGCAACACTAAGTTCTACCACACAATGACGGTTATAAAGCGCAGTATCCATGTTGAAAGATGAGAACAACAACTGGATCGAGGACACAACTATTGCAACGGGTGGCCTCAAACTACTTCAAAAATGTGTACACAGAGGATCTGAACACCCAAGCTGCCTCCCTAGAACACTTCTTTCCTAGATTATGCCAGGAGAGACTACTAGCCCTCGCAAGACCTCTTCAAGATATTGAAGTATGAAAAGCCATGTTCGACATGACACCCTACAAAGCTCCATGGCACGACGGAATTCAAGCGATCTTTTACCACCAAAACTGGAGTGTGGTAGGAAGTTCAGTTACCAACTTTGCGAAAAGAATCTTTGAAGGCTTAGAACCCATCGGCACTGTAAATGACACTCATCTCGTCCTTATACCAAAGATCGAACAACTAGACTACATGGTAGATTTTCGGCCAATTAGTTTGTGTAACACCTCATACAAGCTCATTACCAAAGTCCTTGCCAACAGGCTTAGCTCACTCATGACAGACTTGATCGGCCCTGCGCAAACCAGCTTTGTCCCGGGACACAACATCCATGAAAACATAGTAGTCGTGCAAGAGCTCATCCACACGATGGGCCGCACCCGAGGTCGAAAGCAATTCATCTCGATTAAGGTAGACTTATCAAAAGCTTTTGACAAAATCAATTGGGCCTTCATCTCAGATACTCTGGCCCTGGTCCCTGGATACTTATGATGAAACAAATCAAATGCAATTGTGGCATGTAAAAGTTAGAATAAAGGTCATGTAGCAATCGAGTGATAGAGAAACGATGAGCTCTAGCCAACTCACCATTGAGGAAGTTGATCAGCTCGGGCAAAGCATGAAATGCCTGCGCAACGCAAGAAGGACTTCTACCCCAATAGCGAGGGAGCAAACTGCAAGCCAACAACCATCTTATGTGAAGGACCAAACAAATCCTCAAGCGAAGGGTCAGACGAATCCTTGGAGCGAGGGGCGCACATTTAGGGAGGTCGTCAAAGGCTATCGAGGGAAGAGTTCTAGCAGACAAACCCCCGGACATCATTCTAGGAGAGCCAGATCCTCAAGATGAGGACTCGGTGGACCTTTGCAACCCATTGTGCCCCAAGGTCAATATCACATATGAAGAGCTCTAGGAGATCTGTAGCCCATGGAAGGACGCGTTGATAGTCAAGCTTATCGGTAGGCAAATTGGCATCCAATTGCTCATCAAGAGACTGCGACATCTTTGGGAGCTCAAAGGTCAGATCTCATGTAATGGATCTACTGAATGATTACTTTGTGATCTAACTATCCTGCATAGAGGATCGCGACTGTGCTCTCATTGGAGGGCCATGGTCGATCTTCGGCCACTTATTGGCTATTAGAGAATGGCAGGCTGACTTTCGACCATGGGAAGCCACAATACAATAGATGGCCACATGGGTGAGGATCATTGACCTACCCATTGAGCTGCACAATGTCAAAATTCTTCGGTGCATTGACTGCTACTTTGGGAAACTGCTCAAGATTGACAAGTTCACAGGCACTAGGGGAAATTTTGCTTCATTCTATGTGGAATTTATGACGACTTTATAGTGCCCATGGTGGAGATCAGAGACAGGCAGTTCAAAGTCGAGTACGAGAGCGTAGGGATGCTCTGCTTCCACTACGGGAAAGTCGGTCACAGGCGCGAGCTATGCCCTACTGCAAGTGGGCAAGGCAACGACGACGACTCATGGCTATGGAGAGCCATCGAACGATCCTGAAATAGCGTACGACACATAGCAGGTTGGCAAGTGGTCAAGGCAACACAATTCAATACTGGAAAGACCGCTGGCTCCCAGGATCTGCATCACTAATCACCTATGCCATATCATCAATAGACGAAGAGACACAACGCATCACCTTGAATAACCTGGTAAGTACCGATGGATCGTGGAACTTAGATCTAATAGAGTCTCTTCTACCCTCGCAGGTTCTTGATGTCATTGCTCACCACCCACCGCCATCACCAACAGCAAGCCAGGACACCATTTACTAGACTCTGGAAGCCAACGGACAATACAACTCGCGATCGGGATACCAACTACTAGCTTCTAACCAGTGGAATGAGAAAGAGCAAAACTTGGGACCTCATATGGAGTTGGCGAGGGCCACAAAGAGTGAGGACCTTTCTATGGTTGTTGGTGCATGATGGGCTGCTCACAAATTCACAAAGATACCGAAGACACATAGCGAGCTCCCCCGATTGCTCGCGCTGCCACAATGCACCAGAGACGACGACACACGTGATTAGAGATTGCCCTTGGGTCAAGAATATCTGGAAGCTTCTCGTCCCCATGAACCTGCAGAGTACCTTCTTCAACTCGGACATACCTAACTGGATCACTGTAAATTTGCAAAGACAACAAAGAAGCAAGGCCAGTTTGCGATGGGACACAGTCTTTGGGACCTCATGCTGGCTAATATGGAGATGGAGGAACAAATCAATATTCGATGATCAATTTAGACTCCCTAATAATCCAGCGGAAGCAATACTTGATCAAGCCAAGGAATTTCAATTAGCCCACCACATGTCTTGGGTAGCAGAACACACAAGTGAGCTCACAAGCACATCGGTATGGAAGCCGCCGCCCCAAGGTTGGATTAAGTGCAACTACGACGGAGCTTTCAAGAATGCGAGGCCATATAATCTGAGTGAAGCCACAATAGGGGATTATTCAGGGGCGAGAATTATATCTGGATCAAGGGGTTCACTAGCAAGGTAGAAGCCTACTCTCTGATAGACGCTGAGCTCCAAGCAGCCTTATTGAGTCTCGACATCGCTTGGTCAAACAGTTACAAGCATATCATGTTTGAATCAAATTGTATGCCTGCAGTGAACATCCTAACTGACAAAGTGAACGTCGGGCCACACCTAAAGCGCATCGTTGAGGAAATCAAGGACCTTATCAACAGGCCATGGGAGTTATCCTTCACCCACACCGTAAGAGAAGGAAATGTGTCGGCGGACTGGCTCGCACATCATCATCTGGGCACATCAGGAGGCCATATAGAACTAGATTATCCGCCTTTTAACATTGGGCAACTTCTTTTCTGTGACAACACATGGATCCATGTACCCCCATTGTATTCTTAGATAACGCATCTCAGGCTTAGACCAGGCAAGCCTCCTTTTGACACCCAAAAAAAAATCAAATGCAAAATCTAGCTATGATTTTATTGGCAAGTCATCTGGGTATCCACCATGTCTTTTACGGTCTGGTTAGAAAACTATATGGAAACACTTATTTGCCATAGGTCTATTTTTTAAATTTATCCCATTGTTAATTGCCCATAAAAGTTTTTTTCCAATTGATGTCCACGGATGATATGATGTGGTGATATATA
>LTAE01015578.1:0-10234 GCA_001647135.1 Pontederia paniculata
TATATATATATATATATATATATATATTTATGTAGAACTGAATGGACTCGGAATCATGATTTTGTTTCTTGATTGAGCTTTCTTTAAATCCTACAAAAAGAAGGGTGGTAAATATCAGATTTATCCTGATGAGAGCAAGGGTCAAATATGTCAGTGGATTATCCATCTACTTGGGTTACAAGTCGATCTTGAGTTTTCAGGTCGAGTAAGGATTGGTTTGGAGGTAATTTTTTTTCCAGTTATTTTCTATGTAATTATTCTAATATGTATATATATATAGTTCTTAATCAATATATTATCGATTGTATCTAAAATAATAATTATTATCATAATTAATACAAAAATATTATTAGTTAGGTTTAAGATTTTAAATATTAAAATTTATTACACAAAAAATATTATGAATTAGTTTTAAAATATTAAATACTATATTTTATTCAAATATTTCGACCTCTCCTCTCGTTAACATAAAAGATGTGTTAATTAGTTTTAAAATTTTAAATATTAAAATTTATCACGTATGATATAAAATATATCTAAATATGTTGACCTCTCCTTTTAAAATGTAGGTTAGATATATATATTTTTTAAATTTAATTTTTTTTCGTAATATTCTTATGGTTACTATACTCGATTGACTTAAAAGAGCCCTGAACCCTCTCCCCAAAACCCTAACCCGCTCCTCCTCCTCCTCCTGCTTCTCCCATCAGCTTCTCCCATCAATAATGGGCGCCGCCTCTTTGGATGACGACAAGGCAGCGCAGGTCCTCCGCCAGGTCCGGTTCTTCTCCTCGTTCGATTTCTCCTGTTTTCTTCCCAATTAGAACGAAAAAACTTTCCTTTTTCCTTGTTTGACGATCTTGTCGATGTTTTCTTTTTTTCAGGTGGAGTTCTACTTCAGCGATAGCAATCTACCGCAGGATAAGTTCCTGAAGAAAACCATCCAGGAGAGCGAGGATCGATGTATTCTTCTATAAAGATTCCTTTTTTTTCTTTTCAGCATTCCCAATTTCTAATCTTAGGGCTCCGCTGTCGCTTTCTGTTTCTTTATTGTTGGTTTCCTTGACTGGGTTTCCTTTCAGTGGTGAGCTTGCAGTTGATATGCTCATTTTCCCGGATGAAGAAGCATCTTGGTTTGGATACGGCGATGAAGCCTGAGGACATTCCGGATGACACGGTGCTCGCTGTGGCGGATGTTTTGCGACGGTCATCATCTCTTCGCGTGTCTGAAGATGGTAGATATTTTATCAGCATCACTTGATGCGGTTTGCTTTCCATTGTGATTTCTGGAAATGCATCAACTTTTGTCCATTATGGCGTTAGCGATTTAACTTGTGATAATTTTAAGGTGTAAAGTTTGTTACCTGAAAATATGATGCGAGTGTACTCAAACCATATGTCCTTTCCGTTATTGGCAAATGCTTGAAACATGTCTTGTCATTATCTGTCTGGAAATTTATATTTGCCTCTAAGAAGAGTTTTTAATATTTGTTTCTTGTGGGTTATATTTTTTATGGCAGTTAGGAAGTTTGATCCAGTTCTGTTCTTCATTTTATTGTTTAAATTTCCTATTGTCGGGGTATCTATTTAAAATTGTTATGTAATTCCAATCTTCATTTGGCGATGTGCAGGCAAAAAGGTTGGTAGAAGCACCGAATTGAATAAGCCAGAAAAAGTGATGGCAATGGTAGATGCAAGGTCTGTAGCTGCCTCACCTTTACCTTACGATGTTAAGCTTGAAGATGTTGAATCCTTCTTTTCTCAGCACGGAAAGGTACTTGTCTCAATGGTGTGCTAATACATTTGACTGAGCATTACTTCTCTAGTTATGTCATTTTCTTTTTTTCAGTGGAAAGATCATGTTTTTTTCTTTCAATAACTGGTGCTTTATTGTCTTTGTAATATATGTTCATTTGTTTTGCAATACAATTTATGTCATTGTAATCAGCTCTTTTTTTATAGTCTTGTATATAGATGATACTGTGATCATTTCTTCTTCTTTTTTTAATTTTGCAAAGTGCATACTAATTTTAGAAATAATACCTTTCCAGAAAAATATTAGAAACAATAGGATATGTATGCAAAGAAAAGGGAAAGCTTAGACATGGTTTCTTCAGAAAACTCATAGGAATTTTATATGCTTTATAAGTTTAATTTTTGAACTAATCTTGGGACAATTAAGAGCATTAGAGCGTGATCACATGTTCAATTTTTTGATGTTTTTCTCAATTTTATAGTATTTTTTGCCTTTATGATTATGAAAAATGATAACAAGTTCATTGTGATTCAAAGAATATCTGAGGTGACTCTTAAAAAATAAAATATTTGAAGTTTGTAGACTGCTTTCAGAAATAAAAGAATATGGGGAACTAGTCACATCTTGGGAGTTGAATTTCAAATCTTCATAGCTGTGAGATGTTCTGGAGGAAAATTTAAAGATAGACTTTTTTTCCTTGAATCACTTATGGGCTATTGTTCAGAGTGTTCAGATGGAGTTTGATCCAGATTTGCCCATTCATGCAGGTGAACAGTGTCAGGCTTCCATGCCATATTTCAGACAAAAGACTCTTTTGTGGCACTGCTGTAATTGAATTCTCAAATGAGGAGGATGCAAATAAGGTTTTAATAGCGAATTTGGTTTTTGCAGGAGCAGATTTGGAAATAAAGCCAAAGTGAGTATTGTTTCTTGTTTTAACTATACTCTGTTAGAGCTTCTGTCTTATTATTGTATTACTGCTGAAACTCTACATTCAACCATATTGTATGTTTGGATTGCTAGATCCAGATGAGCTAGCATCAATTGTTGTCACATTTACATGCTTTCTTTTTGTCTTTATCTGTTAATTATTGTCATGAAATTTAGTATTGTAATGCCTATTTGATTAATTCACATCTGTAATGTGATTCTTGTACAAAATATCATTTCCAGTGTAACACTATAGCCTCTTATTCAATAAAATAATGTCTAGAGAAAAGGGTCGGCATCCTCTAAATTCTAAAAAAAAATTGAGGGACAGTTTCTGATGCCATTGGCTGATATAAAATTGAAGTGTGAGCCTGGAAAATGGTTGCCTACAAAAGGATTTTAGGTTGCCTTAGTGTAAGTCAGTTTTTAGATTGTGCTTCACAAAACACTTGCTATATTTGGTTCTGATGCATTATTATTCCCTCTCAAACAAAGGAATTCTAATTCCTTTTTTTATACTATAGTATTTTGTTTATCCAGAGTTGAACTTTCTATTTGACTTACAAAAACTGTCCACCTGTGGGCTATATTGGGTTTAAGTTTGTCCTCTTCTACTACTGCCTATGATTATTCTCTATGTTTTCTAAAATTGTTAGAATGGTCTCATGAGGGGCCTAGCTTCCACCATGGTGCATGATTTATTGTAACAATTTATAATTTAGCGGATTTTGTCCATATCCTTATGCCATAATCCATATATTCCTTTATGGCATGTACATTTCTGAAGCTTTCTTTGTTCATCTGCCAGGCGCTATTTTGATTTATTGCCTGATTTTTTGTGTAGGAAGGAGTTTGATGCTGAAAAGAGTGAGGAACTTGCTCGTCATAACAAAAATTCGTCAGATGGAGGGTGAGCTTGTTGAGCTAAGACTTCTTGAACCTAGTAGCTTTGTGTTTCTTTATATGACACATTTTCTGGTGCTTTTGTGATGATGATAGGTATCCAAAAGGGGTGCTTGTTTCATTTAAGCTGAAGCATAAGCTAACAGGGGTACCAACAGGACAAAACCAAGGGGAAAAGTGTGATGATCAAGTAGAAGGCGGTGGGACAAAAGAGAGTAAAAATACCTGTAACTCGAGTGACGAGAATGAACAAAAGGTAACTGAAACTCTTGATAACTCATCAAATCACACAAATAAAGATAATGAGAAAGATAGCGGGAAGAACGAAGAAATGAAATCCACAGCAGCTGCTGATGAGAGCATAGTTACAAGGGAGGATATAAGAGAAGTCTTTCAGAAATTTGGAACGATTAAGGTACCATTCTGCATTCTGCCAATTTTCAGTTAGCTAAACTTTTGGAGCTCTTTTCCTCATCTTTTTGGCCTGTTCTAATCGCAATCTCTATTTGGCTTAAATGCTTTCGTATTGGCAACTTTTTTTTCTTCCTTGCTGTATACTTTCCAGTGCATAATTCTCTATTTAATTGTAATTCTTACGCACTTGTTTCACATCCTAAGTTGAAGTTTCTATTAACTACATACTATACTTAAGGTTTAGCATTTGCAAAGTGTTCCATGATGTTCTGGATTTTCTCCCAAGGCCTAAATTTAACTCATGTAAGTCTTTTTCTTCCTTGAAGTACATTGACTTCCAAATGGGAGAGGAGAATGGTTACATCAGGTTCGAAGATCCTGAAGCAGCTTTAAAGGCTCGTAAAATGGCTGCCTTTGTTGATGAAGGTGGGTTGACAATAAAAAACTACCTTGCCATATTGGAGGCGCTGACTGGTATGTTATTTGTTATATCCTTTGATTTCCAACATAATTTTGTATGATCTTTGTTTTTTGTTGGTTCAATATTTTCAATAACATTTTTTTGCATTAGAACAGATATTTGAGTCCTAGGTGATCCTTTGGTCTTTAAGGCACATGTGAGGGTACTCAAATCTTTTGAGTATTGGAACATATGAACTCTAAAGTCATAGTTACAGGAAGCAATTACTCCTCTCAAGTTGGATTGCTTTCTTCCTGTGAAATCCTTAACTAGCATGTTAAAAATAATGCATAACTACCTCAAAATACTTCCTGGAAAGATTTTTTTTATTTCAAGTTTGAAAAAGATTATTGTTGCTTTTTGGGGGATGGATCATCTATGGTTGCTCCCCTTTTTCAACTCGAAATTCGAACTCTCCTTCTAGTCACCTATTACCAGGCTTACCATTTCTTGGTGAAAGATAATTATGGTTGATCATTTTGTAATGAAGCAGAATTGCATATTGCCAAGTCAACTGTGTTGCATGATACTAGATCATAGATTAAGGGGAATTGAACTTACTGATAATGTTGGTTTGAAATCTATTCATGATATTTGACTCGCTGAAACTTGTGGAAAATTATGTTGAGATACTGGAGGACTTGATATATTTAGTTCATATTGGATGTCTCTGAAGAGAAGAGATTTTTGTTTTTCTTTAACCTAATGTATAAATAAAAAAAAGGCTTAAACATGACACGTCCCTTGTGAACTTCTTTTGGAGCATTATTCTGCTTGTATATTTGTGGTGTCGTGAAAGACCTATCTGGTTATCTATGTTTTAGGTGAAGCTGAAAAGGAGTACTGGAGCCGCCTTCAGGAACACAGGGATAATAGAGGATACAAAGGAAGGTGAGATGTGCTTCTATTTGTGTTCCACATTATATATTTCATAGCCTTTCTTTTGGTCTTCAATTTGTGTTCCACATTCTTATTAGTTTTATACGGTATTTATCTGGTTATGCTTGTATAGAGGAGGTAAACACCATCGAGGTGGAAGACATTTCGGTGGCAAGCGATCTCGTCAGACAGATTCAGCTGATAAACATCCTAACAAAGCTGTAAAAGTTGATGCTCGGGCGTGAGTTTTGAACTCATGACTTATTTATTTATTTATGACTAAACTTAAGTTTGTAGCATTTTCCGTTATAACCAAGCGGATAATAGCTCTTTTGGGATGCCACAATATTCATCAAGTTTATCCGTCTTGTTTTTTTAATGTTCATGTATTTCGCTGCCTCCCATACAACATTTGTGGCATAAATCATAAGTCATAACCATGTCAAGGGAATGTTCATATCGTCAAAATTATGAATGATGCGGAGCCATGATCAGGGACGGCGACCTTGTGAAAGCACAAGGTTACAGCATGTTTGATTGTTTTTTGTTAATCTTTTGCTACATATTTTGATATATATTCGTGATTTGCTTGTAGACAATGAACAGTTCATATATTCTTGCATTTTGGTACATCAACATAATCATTTAAAATCGTGCAAAGCTGAGGAAACTGCATGGTTGAAAAATAAAATGCGAAACCTCAAGCATTGAAAACTCATGAAGTCAATCATGCGAAACCAATTGGTTAATACGGATGTAGGCATTTTAGATCAAGTGAAACCCACCTTTAAGGTTTGAATTATGGTTACAACTATTCTGTTGTACTTTGAGAATTAGACGATAACTTTTTGAATTATGGTTGCAAGCTTTGAGCTTAATTTTTTATTCAAAATAATTTGAATATATCATGTAATATGTGAAGAAATGGTTGGCTGTAGTAAGAACTTGGCATAAATTTAGTTTTGACGCAAAAGTAATGAAAATATTTTATTAATAATTTATGTTGGGATCGTAGCGACCTTGCTGAAGCAGTAATGAGCTTCTAAATTCAATTATAGTCCGTGCGACACTATTTAACTACCTATCAATAAAACAATCGAAGTCACACAGTGATTTCTTAATCGAGTAGATGAATAGAGGTTCTTCGATCGATAAATAATAAAATGAGGATTAAATATAATATCTAGAAATAAGCACAAAAAGATTTATCATAATAACTTAATTATTGTAGAGAGGACACTAATACTTATATGAAAATAAATTTTTATCCTCCTACCTCATAAAATAAACAAACAGATAAGAATCAAATTGAAGGACCAATATAATATTGAGATTTGGCTCGAAAATTGAATTAGATTATTATGATCTCATTGTTTGATCCGATTGAACACACCTAATAATATTGAATTATCTCTTGATGTCTTTTCCTAGCTTTTGCCTCCATTACAGTGTTGTTAAGGCCGGACCGGACCGGCCGATCGGACCGGTCCAACCGTCGACCGGCCATTAAACGGCCTATGGTTCACTCCTAAACCGCCCAATGAGTTGAGCCAAATTAGACCGAATCAGATCGGTCAAAACCAGTCAAAACCGGTAAGAACCGATCAAAACCGGTTCAAATGAAACCAAAATTTTTTTTATTAAATTATATATATAACTTTTAACCCATGAGCCTCCTTCCTATTTAATACCCACTACTTCATAGTCATCTCTTAGTACTATCCACGTGGGACTATTTGAGTTCCCTCATTCTTTTCAATTCAATACTTTACCTTTTTTGATCATGTGACTTGTGAGGTTTACTTTTTTGTTCATAGTTTTTAATGTTAACCATACGAGTTATTTTATTTAAAAAATATGATACATAAATCTAATTATAATTTTTTTAATTAAATGTATAATTTTATTTAATATAATATATGAATATATTATAAAATATAAATAAAATATCATGACTATATTAAGTTTTAAATCATAATCATCATTCTCATAATAAAAAATTTAAAATGAGTAAAAATATCATTATAAATTAAATCTAATAATAAATAATTATTTAATATAATATATGAATATATTATAAAATATAAATAAAATATCATGACTATATTAAGTTTTAAATCATAATCATCATTCTCATAATAAAAAATTTAAAATGAGTAAAAATATCATTATAAATTAAATCTAATAATAAATATTTTGATTTTAATTATATTTTGTTGTCATGATTATATTAAAAAATTAGTAACATATGTCAATAAATATTTTAATTTAATATATTCTATTGATTATATTATTTTATTAATACCGGTCCGACCGAACGATTCGATCGGTCCGACCGGTCCGACCTGAACCGGTGAGCTCTTCGGGTCGCTTGCCGGTTCGGTCCTAACACATTGCTCCATTATGATGTCCCCGAGTTTCTATGTCACCGATGCTCCTTCTTCCTTCTTCTAATTGTCATCCACCCGTATATGAGGAAGAGAGAATAGAAAGGAAAGAGGGAGTTTAAGCTCAAAGTAGGAGAAAAGAGGTTTTGAAAAGGGATTTATAATAGAATCGAGAACATTGTTTCCGAAACGTCGCTTCCTAAACGGCAAAGATAGGGAGTGGAGTCGCGTGGCTACTCCTCTCCCGGTTCGCTATGACCAGACCATGACGTTCTTTTGATCGCTTTAGCAATTTTTCACCCTCTTTTTTTTTTCTAAGGTTGTTACAACATAACCTCCTTAAAAAAAATTGTCCTTAAATATAGACATATTTTCAAGTTTTATCGACATGCTAACATTGTACCTCTTTGTCCCAATTTAATCAAATAGTACATTCACGTCCAAATAATTCTTAATGCCAATGCTTCTCACTATTCATGTTGGAATATTCATCCTATATGTGTCCCTTACTCCCTAATCATCACATTACTGAATCATTGATAAGTATTCATCATGTTTTCTCCCTTTCAATAAAACTCTCAATACTTATAGCTTAATCATACTTTATCAATATTTTGATCATTGTTGATTTTTTTTTTCAATAAAAAGCTAAACTAGAAGTCAATATCACAATCCCATTGAAAAATTCTTTTAAAAAAAAGGATATACCACAATTTCTTATTCAAGCATTATGAATAATTAAACTTTATAGTGTACTTGAGGTCTTAAAAACTATTTTAATCATGAACTATAATTTACTTATAACACTTATATTATGAAAAAAATGGAGGTTCTCCCTAGTTAAGTAGGGAGCATCATGCTACCTACATTTTCAATCGTAGGATGTTAAATTTATGGTTGATAGATTTAGGAGAGAGAAAAAAGTTAAGAGAGAAAACTTTAATATCCACCGTAGATTTAACATCCTATGATTGAGAATGTAGGTAACATGATGTTCCCTACTTAACTAGGGAGCACCTACATTGAACCCTTATATTATTGTCCTTTTAAGAAAAATCTCATGCTAACATCAACATTAATATCTTTTAGTCTTCTAATGTATGATATGAAAGGTTCATATATTTCTCCTTTCATTGAGATCCCTCAGTTCTCTCTCTCTCTCTCTAGATATATACACACACACACACACACACATATATAAATATATATATATTCCTTAAGGATCATCTCCTAATTAGATCCATAAGAATCGTAGCTCCTTTTACTATTTAACTATTAAGTTGTTCCAAACATCATGACAATGAGTTTATTATTATAATCATAGTTATTAACATATGATTCAAATCGAGATAAATCCATGACTTGTATGTACACTTAGACTTCAATGTATATATGAAAATGTTGTTAATTTAAATATGAAAAATAAGATCTTAATCTTGATAAAACATTCATAGTGCATGGACAAGAAGAATATATCCAAATTCATATCAAGAATAGGAATTATAGAATCTAGACAAGGTTTGATATCCATGATTATGGTTAAAACAATATCAATTGAGAGATGTGGTATTATACTATAATATTTTTTATGCATATATGTCCATTCATGTCATGAGTACTAGACATTTTGATCATGTTATGTTTAAATGATGGATCAATGATAGTCCTAACATTATATTATTACATGTTTTTTTAGTAAAAACCTAAACTATAAATATATATATATATATATATATATATATATATAATAATAGAAAAAAATATCAGCGTGCATACACAAATTGTGTATGTATCGTACATGCATATGCTCTGGGTCTTTGGACCATTATCATTTTAATCCAACGATTCAAATTGTCTATGTTTTGAACCATCAGATTGGAAGTGACACTGATCCAAAGGCCTAGAGCCTGTGTATGTACGGTGCATACATAATTTGTGTATGCACGCTAATATGCCTCATATATATATGTAGTAGTTGCTTTTAGTCTCATATTTGAAGTCTACTAAATAGAGAAAAGGAGAATGAGTATGAAAAAGATGACATGTAATGTTTTGAGATAAGACTCCTATCATATGCCATGCTCACAATATTTTGAATTTTTTTATATAACTAAGAATATATTATAATATAAAAATAATGAAATTGTCTTATGGAGCCATGCAATATAATGACAAATTATAAATATACGAACATAAATGAATATATATTACATTGCAAAACATTTTTTTATTTCAAATCATTAAATTTTATTCTTATCTCTATGCATAGAGTGATAATTTAATAAAACATTATCAATTCATTTTTTTTTAAAATAACATATGTGTATATATATATATATATATATCTTTTATTTTTTCTAATAATTATATATATAAGGAGAAGTTGAGGCTGATAACGATCTTACGAAGTGGTAAAAAGCAGTTTTTAATAATAATGACATGCTCTTATGAGCCCACGTAACATAACAACAACAACAACAACAACGACACACACAAACAAATATA
>LTAE01015580.1:0-10232 GCA_001647135.1 Pontederia paniculata
CAAGGAAATTATCCGACTTCATGGAATTCCCACGTCTATTATATCGAATAGAGATCCAAGATTTACTTCAAGATTTTGGAGAAGCCTACAAGATGCTTTTGGGACAAGACTAAATTTTAGTACGGCTTTCCATCCGCAAATCGATGGGCAAAGTGAGAGAACAATCCAAACACTTGAAGATATGTTGAGGGCTTGCTCCATAGATTGGCATGGTAGTTGGGATACTCACTTACCATTAGTGGAATTTGCATATAACAATAGTTACCATGCAACCATCAAGATAGCTCCATTTGAGGCTTTATATGGAAGACCATGTAGGTCTCCTTCTTGTTTGATGGAAGTTGGGGAAATAAGACTTCTTGGACCCCAACTAGTGCAAAATTGTGCTAATAAAGTTGACTTAATAAAGAAGAGGATGTTGGAAGCCCAAAGTAGGCAAAAGAGTTATGCGGACCAAAAGAGAAAAGAATAAATTTATGAAGTTGGGGAGTATGTTATGTTGAAGACTTCACCAACAAAAGGAGTAATGCGTTTTAGCAAGAAAGACAAGTTAAGTCCAAGATATGTTGGACCTTTTGAGATCATCAAGAAGGTTGGCGGCTTACAAGTTAGCACTTCCACCATCCTATGCAAGGATTCATGATTTGTTCCACGTATCGATGCTTAGAAGGTACCATCATGACGATGCTAATGTCATCTGAATTGAAGAGCCAAACATCAAGGGAGATTTGACATATGAGGAGCAAACTATAGAGATATTGGAGTATCAAAGAAAACTTCTTCGAAACAAGAATGTATCAATGGTTAAAGTGGCTTGGAAGACCACAGGGGAAATGATGCTACTTGGAAACTTGAAGACGAAATAAGAGAAAAATTTCCTTATTTATTCGGTAAGTATTTATCATTATGCAAATTCGATGACGAATTTTTATTTAAGGGGGGAGGATGTAAAACCCCAAATTTTATAAACCCAAGTCCACCTATTTTCCCAGCAGCCCATTAATCTTAAATGGCCCACAACCCATTTAATCCCTAAGTATAAAAGGAGTAAACTAAAAATTTACCCCTTTTTTCCCATTCTCACACACTCTCTCTCTTGTCTTCTTCTCCGCATTACACCCAAACTTAGGGTTTATGGAGACCTCTCATCATTTTCAGCTCAAGAAGGTGGTGAAGGTGGATTGAGAGCTCAAGAGGCACAAGAGGAACAAGGAGAAGAGGAAGGAAGAGCTAGGGATTCATCAAGCTTGAAGGGAAGAGGAAGAACTAGGAGAAACTAGGGTTTCTTGTCAAGGTATGTAAAAGGGATCCAATCCCTCATCCTCTACCTCATCCTATAGATTTGGATGTATAAGAATACATGTTCTTAGTGTTAGAGATGAAGGGATGACATGTTAGGAGTGTGTGCATGATAGGTGTTTGTTTTTATGTCTAAATGACTTTTTCTATGTGTTTGATGTGATAAGAACCATGTGATGAATGTTATGTTTCCCTAATGTGGTAATGATGTTTATATGTCCATCTTATGATCCCTTATGTCATAATAAACTAATCTTCTATTGATTGGATATATTCTCATGTATTAGGGTTCCATTGTATTGTTATGATTCATATGAGACATGCCATGATCAAATGATATTCCCATGATGTAAATTACTGCAATGATATGCTTCTTCCATGTTTCAAACCTCAAATGATATGAATATGCTGAACTATGAACCCTAGGAATATATATATGAACCTTCGAATGGATATGTGAACCCTAGGTTGTAATTTGGACCCAATTACATTTAATTCGATGCTTTTAGTGTCTAAATTGAGATGTCAAGAACCTTATAATGTAGAAATTTCCTCACATATGAATTTCCTTGAGAATGATAANTATATATATATATATATGAACCTTAGGATGGATATGTTAACCCTAGGTTGTAACTTGGATCCAATTACATTTAATTCGATGCTTTTAGTGCCTAAATTGAGATGTCAAGAACATTAGAATGTAGAAATTCCCTCACATGTAAACTCCCTTGAGAATGATAAGTTCATAGATATGAAAGGGTCGAATTTGTGAGTGAAATGGAGTGAAGACGAGTTTCCAGGACAATTATCACAGGCCGTGATGTGGCGTATCACGGGTCATGATATGATATCACGAGCTGTAACGCTTGGGCCATGACAGCCGCGAAACACGGCTTCGGTTCATGCCCGTGACGTTATATCACGGGCTGTGATGGAGTTCCTTACGGGTCGTGATAACTCCTCACGGGCCGTAACACCTGGTCGTGACGTCAAGTCGCGAAAGATCGCTTCGGTCATGATCATGATTGAATATCATGGGCCGTGACGAGCAGACCGTGATAGATCGCTTCGGTCAGAGCCGTGATTAATTATCATGAGTCGTGACACGAGCAGACCATGTTAGACCGCTTCGATCACGGCCGTGACAATATGGATCATGGGTCGTGACGCGAGAAGGCCATGACCGATCGTTTCGGTCACGGTCGTGATAGAATATCATGGGCCGTGACACGATGAGACCCTGTTGCTTCGCTTCGGTCACGGCTGTGACAATGTGGTCACGGGCCGTGACAGTGAGGGTCACAGGTCGTGACAGGATGTAACGGGCCGTGACACTGTGTCTCACAACCGTGATGGTCTCATCACGTGTCGTGATGACTTATAAGACACATTTAAGCTGCCTTATTTTATAGATGTTTGATGCTATCTTTCTAATGCTTGATCAAATCATTTGTATGTTATGTTTTATGCTCTTGTAAAGTAGCAAACCATGTTTGATGTTTGTGATACACCTAGACATCGAGATGCATGCAAAGTCGTAATTAGGTTAAAATCATAAGATTGATTGCTATGCTTGATGTATTGAAAAGAAGATGATATGATGAATTAGGCGAGGCGCATTGGATGTGGGGGAAGTAGCCGAAGGCGCTTCCCGAAAGTGATGTCTCAACACTAGTAATAGTGTGGTGTGCTTCCCAATATGGACTTTAGAGAAGGGTTGGCCTAGCTAGCCGTATAAAGTGTGTCAATGTTACCCGAGACTCTTCATGTAAAGATAATAATTGGCATTATGATCAAGATGGTTAAATGATAATGATGTGAGTCAAATAGAACTCAAATCGGATCATATGACTAATATGTAAAGATGCAAATGTACAAAGATGATGATCATGAACATAAAATGTTTAGTATCATTTATGTTTCATGTATGCAAATGTTCAATGCTATGCTCAAGTCATGCAAATATCATATGCTTATGTTACCTAAAATAATTTATGTTCCAAATTTATACTTATGATCATGATGATGTTATATTATGACATATATATGTTGCATGATAGATGCCAACCTTTACATACTCTAATCGGAGAATTTTCATCTCCCCTGTTTCTGGATCTATGCAGGCGATGATGCATGAGGGATTTGACGGTGGGTGCTCGCGGCGGCTTTGATTTGCACATGGTCATGTCTAGGTCTTGTAGGCCTTTAAGTCATTAGTGTTGTGTCTAATGAACTTATTATCTTTATTTTATGTCTCGAGTCGAATGAGCCTAAGACTCATGTTATGTGACTTATGTTTGACCATAGATTTATGCTCATATGTGGCAAGACTTTTATGAACTTTTATATGTTTCCGTTGCATTGAGCTAATATTATCATGATATTATATTTATGTCTTCCGCTGCAATGTCGTTTAATTGTTATAATATCTTATAGTATATGTTTCAAAGTTCATGTAGCACCGTCGAAAAGTACTCACGGGCCAAGGTCACGAGTGTGCGTTGTGGAGGTATTACAAAATTGATACATGAATTTTTTTATTTAATTTCGTAACGTTATTATTTTATCATAATCATTTACCTTTCCTCTTAATTAATTATTATCCTTCCCGTAAGTTGTTTATTAATTTATTATTGTAGTTAATTGTTCATATTAAAATAAATATTATTTCTTCTTTCAATTTTATTTCATATTTTTGGCCATCTTATTCATTTCATATATTCGCCAAGGAACATCAACACCAGAAGAACATCACAGATTCACCAAATAAATTCTTGTAAAGAGAATGAATTAATTGAGAAAAAAAGTTCATATATGATTCTTAACTCGTCTCCACTTCCCATTTCCAATTCCTTCCCTTTTCCCCTAAACCTCCGAAAACAGAGGCAATCATTCAAACACCAAGAATGGAAGAAGACCAGTGCGACTTCAACGGCGATGACCCTAGCCGACGACGGCCCAACGAATCCACTCTCGGCGAGAAGCAGCAGGAGCCGCCTGCCGCCGAGCTGCAAGGAGAGACTGCGGGGATTCGTAGGGTCCAAGAGATTGCCGGAGGCCTTGGAACTGTACACGGAGATGAGAGGCACCGGAGTCGAAAACCGGGAGTCGTTTTGCAGTCCATGCTGATCGATTCCTTCGTGAAGTGCGGTCGTTTGAGCGATGCCTTTCGGGTGTTCGAAGCAATGCCCGAGACCAACGTTGTTGCCTGGACATCCATGATATCTGGGTGCGTCAAGAACGGTTGTCAAGAAACTGGTTTGTCTCTGTTTGTCCAGTTGCTCGTGGCTGGTGAGCTCCCAAATGACTTCGCATTCAGCGCTGCACTGAAGGCCTGTTCTGAATTTGTCAATGTGCGCCTCGGTTAACAGGTCCACTCGTTGATCATCCGGTCCGGTCTTGAGCGCGATTGCAGGGTTGGCAATTGTTTGATTGAGTTCTACTCAAGATGTCGATTGATGGACAAATCTAAAGAAGTTTTTAATAGGATGCAGGAGCTGGACTTGGTCAGCTTTACTTCAATTATCTCAGGATTCTGCAGGAATGGGTTGTTCCAGTCAGCACTTAGGATGTTCAGTGATATGATGACGGTGGGCTTGTATCCAAATGAACATACAGTCACAAGTATCTTGAAAGCCTGCGGGCCACAGCTTGGTAAACAGGTGCATGGATACATGATAAAACATGATTGCTCAAGGTGTTTATTCTGGAACTGCTCTGATTGAGTTCTACTCTCTGAATTTTGAGTTTGGGTTAGCTAAACGAGTATTTGACAGCCTTGATACTAAGAATGTCATCACTTGGAGCTCGATGGTTGCCTGCTTTTTAAGGAATGACCAAGTGGAGGATGCTTTGAGAGTATTCTTAAAGATGATGCATTCAGGAGTCCAACCTAATGAATTCACCTTCTCAACTGTCATTGGCGCTTGTGGGCAATCTAATGAGTCAGGTACACTGGGATGTCAACTCCACTGCCTAGTAATTAAGTCTAACTTTATTTTGGATACTCAAGTTACCAATGCACTCTTAACCATGTACGCTAGAAGTGATAATGTTGAAGATCTAGAAAGGTTATTTGAGACGACAGAGAAACCTGATGTTGTTTCTTGGACTGCTGTTATAACTGGCTACTTTCAGAATGGTTTGAATTATAGATCCATTAGTTTACTTAGCCAAATGCATAGAAGAGGATTCACACCAAATGAGTATGGAATATCCAGTGCCTTAAGTTCTTGTGCGAATCTTGCTTTATTAGATAATGGAAGGCAACTCCATTCTCTTGGACTAAAGTTAGGGTGCGATCTAGATGTGTGCATGGGCAATGCATTAATCAACATGTATGCTAAATGTGGTTGTATCAAAGATGCAGATTTGGTATTCCAAATAATGCCAATGCATGACATCATGTCATGGAATTCATTAATTCATGGCTACGCAAATCATGGAAAAGTGAGAGAAGCACTTGACGTGTTTCATGAGATGACGGAAACCAGCTTCATTGTTCCTGATGATTCAACATTTCTGGGGCTTTTGGTTGGGTGTAGCCATGTGGGATATATTGATGAAGCTGTTAAGTGTTTTGAGATGATGAATTATCAGTATGCGATTATGCCATCGACATTACATTACGGGTGCATGATTGACATGATGGGCCGAGCTGGAAGGCTTGAAGAAGCTCTTCACATCATTAACCACATGCCACATGAAGCTGATATTTTAGTATGGAAGACACTTTTGGGATCTTGTAAGTTGCACAATAATTTGGAACTTGGAAAGCTTGCCACACAGAAAGTTCTTGAGCTGACTACAGAGGATTCTGGTAGCTATGTGCTTCTCTCAAACTTGCATGCTTTGCATGGTGAATGGCAGAATGCAAAGCAAGTACGGAGAAAGATGGAAGAAGAAGAAGTTCAAAAAGGTGCTGGTTGGAGTTGGATTGAAATTAAAAATAAGGTGCATATATTCATGGCGGGAGATAAAGCCCATCCTGAATCAAAATTTATTTATAAGATTTTGGCAGATCTCATAGGCACAATGAAAGAAAAAGAATACTCATTTGATGAAAGCCTTAGCTTGGTCGAGGTCTAAAACCTAAATAATTCATACATGCTACGCGCAACAGTTTTAAGAATCTTTATGTTGGGTCAAACAGAACTTGAGGGATTTTGATCAGTGAAGAACCTGAAGTCCTCTTTGGTGAACTTTGATGGCAAGGTAAGTAATGCCACCTCTTGGAATTTTTACACAATATATGATTCAAACTCATATCTAGCCCATGGTTTTAGACAGTCATGGACAAATTGTGATTAGAACTGCTCACAAAGGAACTCGAAATGCATTTTGTCATAAATATTATCTAGAACTTTTTGGTTTATACGATAAGGTCATCTAATGTGAAAGAAAACCCACAACCTAATTGGATATCAATATGTGTTCTTAATTGTTTTTTATGCAGACTGGCGACCTAATTGTATAGACCTTGTTGACTTGTTCTCAAGATGCATATGATAAACAAGGTGTCAATAACTGTACATGATGTCTGTGGTCACCAAAATTCCAGTCATTATTCTAAGTTGTTCGTTTTCCTTACATAAAAACCGAACCTTCTCTTGTCAACCTAATTAAATGACTGTTTTCAGAACTCTCTTTTTGTTACTGTATAACTAATTCATGCTTTCTTGTTTGCCAACTCAACTTTCTGTTCAGACTTAATTGGGACATATCTCGTGTACTTTAGTAGTGTTGCACCCTGGAATAATACATTTACAAGGTGCAAGAATGCATTCCGCTAATCTAATGAGATCACAGAACACCAACTTGATTTCGTAAAATACTTTCATGTTGATCCATAACAAACAACAAAATTTAAGAACAAATATGTCAACAGATCTATTCTGTGCATATGAATGGTTTTATGATTCTTTGTATACCTATTAAATTTTCCATTAAAATACCCTTATTGTGTTATATATGGATGCAATAGTGGAGGGTACCCAGCTATTTTGGTGATTGGTTGAACTTATCGATAATTTTGTGAGTTTATATGTTTTGGTACCCAGTCAGCCACTTTTGGTTGCAGGTCTTACATTGGCAATGAAATTAATCTCCTGAACGATCATCAGTAAGCATGAAATATCTCTCATGTTCATAATCTCAATCATGTAGCAAGAGGTAGGGACAGAATGAGTTCCTCGACAGACTCGAAGCTTCCTTTTTAACCTTTTATTTGTTCTTGTATATTCTTCCATAAGTTGTATGTTCTTGTATCATTCCATATCTTAGTAAAATCTTGGCAAAGAATAATTATCTAACTATTGTAGCCAATACTACCTTCCATGATTCCATCTATTGAGATGCAAATTGATGCAGGCAAATCAGTAGCAAAAATAATTCAACAAGTGCATTGATTGTATTAGTAATAAAGAGATGAGAAAAGATATCGTTCCCACAAGAACTGATGAATTTTTAATTTCTTAAATCTTATCTAGTAATTTGGAAAGAGATGAAATTTCAGTTGTTCTAAGATTATCAGAAAGAAAGAAAATATGAAAGAAGATTTTGTTTGGAGATGAATCAAATTGATAAGTTGATTAGGGTTAGGACTCATCTTTCCACCGGTATCTCTTGGAATAAACAATTAAATTAATTCTCAAATTCTTGTGGCGGAAGAGTTGTATTAATTTTATAAGATTCAGGACCATATATCTTAATTTCATATTAACCTAGGAAGGTTCGAACATAATCACCGATTTAAATTATCTTAAGATGCATTTAAACAACAAACCTTAAATTATCAAGATCTCGAACCAAAAGTAACTCGACAACCCACAATTTGTAAACTTCGAACCAGATAATCACGAAAAGATTTGCATCAAAAATATCAAAAATGGTTGAGACAAAGGAAGAAAACGGCCCGCGCCGCATCCGAAAAGGGACCATTTTACGGAGAGTTAATGCGCGACTCAGCAATCGGCGAGAAAAACATCTCGTATCAGATCAGGACAAGGCTCGCTTTCCGTTGGCCGAAGGTAAAACTTAAAATTAATATTCAATAAAATTTGAAAATCAAAGTAAAATATAGAGAAATTCCATCAACATCATCTCTCGATTAATGCTAATAAAAAGACTGTTAAAAATTAATAATAGACTAAAGATACAAGTTCACAAATTCCAGAATAAAAATATCTAAGAATTAACGGGGTTCAATCAAGTCTTTCCAATAACACAAATTATTCTAAACTAGATGACATCAAGGCTATGGTTGACATCGGGACTAGGCCAAAACCCGAGCTTGGTTCCGATCGGTTCTAGCAAATGAGACAAAAACTATAATGGTGAACCATCTGATCCAGATTCCTAGGTAGCGCACGGGCAGCCCAGAGTTTTGGCTGAGCAGTTCCACCAAATTGGTCGAACCGCTCGGTTCTGCACCAAGTGACGTTGCCTTTTTTTGCCCTTGTCTCAAACCCACCCTTGTCCTTATCCTCCTTCAAACTCACCCGTACTCCTTCACCGCTTTGTTTCTTGCCTTGTCTGCGACGCACCGGCTCTTTTTTTCCCATTTTTTGCGACCTCGATCGGTGGCCAATGATTTCTTCCAATCTCGTGTTGCGGAGTCATCGCGGGTGAGTCTCTGATGACCATCGATCGTTTTTTTTCTTCAGGTAATCTTTTCTTCATCATAGATCTACATTTCACCATTTCCCCCTTTTTATTTTGCCCTAGATCTAAAGGGTTGTAATCCATCCCTCTTGTTGTCTTCGTCGTCCTCGGATCTACGTCCAAGGACTCCGATTTGCCGTTGACTCCTCTGCAGACTGGATAACTCTCTCTATCTCTCTCTCTCTCTATTTCTCTCCCTATAGATCTATATATCATTGTTTTCCCCCTTTTTTTGCCCTAGATGTAGTCGTCAGAAGAAGGATTCTGATCGCTGGTTCGCTTACGACGGTCTGATTTGATGGAGGTAAAATCAGTCCTTTTTTTGTAACTGATTTCTACTTGATCTCGCGTTATTAGTGTCCAAAATATTAATTTTCTCACTTATTTTGCGAATTTTAGAGAGAAAGAAGGCCCATTATGTTGCATTTAGAAAATGATTAAGATCCTTCCTTGGGGCTTTGGTCAAGCATTGTTATTTTTGAACAGTTTCCGACTGAATATGTTCTTGCTGTTGGTTGGACTTGGATTAGATTACTTGTTAGATGGGGTTTGAATAAAGTTGAGAGCTTTCCGCACTAAATTTGCCAAAACGAGTTGAGCATAATCGTTTTCAGTTACAACTTCCTTATATTTTTCTTCAGTCTGCTTCTTCAATTTATATGATATTTCAATATATTTTTTGCCCTCCTCAAGGTGTAATTTAGTCTTTGTCTGAAACCTTGATTTGAACAAAGAGAGATTAACAGAGAAAAAAAAATATCCCACCATATTATGAGGGATCATCTTGTAGTTATATATGGTGTAGAAGATATATGGAAAGACTAATAATACAATATCTGTATTTATGAAAAAATATATTCTTAATACTCCCCTCAAGTTGGAGCATATATATCATGCATGCACAACTTGCGACAAATATAGAGAACTCGAGGACCTCGAACAGCCTTGGTAAATATGTATGTCAATTGATCATTTGATGAAACAAAAAATGTCACAATATCTTTGGACATTACTTTATCTCGAACAAAGTGACAATCTACTTCAATATGTTTGGTCCTCTCATGGAAGACGGGGTTCGATGCAATGTGAATGGCTGCTTAATTATCACAAAATAATTTCATGGGTTGCAATTGCAGAATATTTAGTTCTTTAAGCAATTGTTTCAACCATATCAATTCACATGTAGTCGAAGTCATTGCTCTATATTCAGCCTCTGCACTGGAAAGAGCAACTACATTTTGTTTCTTACTCTTCCACGAAATCAAATT
>LTAE01015581.1:0-15270 GCA_001647135.1 Pontederia paniculata
AGAAGAGGGGTTGGGTCCTATTTATAGGGAAGATAAATTCATCCCTATATGGAGTTTGAATACAATTAGGACTCTCAAGAATAACTTTGTATTTGATTATAATTCCATAAGATAATATTTCATATGATTAGGATTCTTTTAAAATAGTCAACATAGGATTAAGAATATTTAATTGATAAGAAATATAACAATTTGATTTCAATTCAAACTCTTTTCCTAATCTTAACCAACTATATCTTTCCTTATCCTATCTATCTCCTCTTTATTTTATTTTATTTTATTTTTATTTTTAAAAACTGAGATATTACATAATTACTTGTTTCTAACTTTCTTTTGTAACGGGGTCACGACTGATAGTCAACAAAATTGAGCCGGATATGATCTTAGGGTATTGTCAATCGCGGTACCAATAGTTCAGTCTAAATATTTATTACTCATAATAATGTTATTAGTTTTTATAATAATTGTTCAAGTATAATATCATGAATGTTATCAGTAACGGAGCAAAGGTAAAAAGTTAGGAGAAGTTTGGAAGGGAAAATATGTAAAAAAATGTATATTTATTTAAAAAAATGATAATGTATATTATTATACTATTATAGAAAATTTTAAAGGATCCAAGCCCCCCTCAAATGGTGTTGGCTCCGTCCTTTAATGTCATATACAAAATAAGAAATTTTAATTAAAAAAGTATTCTCGTTTGATTCAACATTCACGACAAGGCTATAATTGACATAATACAATAATACGGGGAAGAATAAAAATGGCAGAGGTTCTAAATATTAACAATAAAAAATCAACACTAATGAAATAATTATATCAATATAATAGTAAATAAAAAATAGATATCAATAAATTTGGTAACTATAATCATAATTTAAAAGGATTATGTCTTTAATTAATCTTTGAAACATATCTATCTAATGCATGCATATTCAAACATATATTTAGTTAATTTTGTCGAATCGTGCATCTATTGTATTATTTGTTTGCTTTTATTTCTTTGAGTCATGAATTTATCAAAATTCTAGATGTTTGTTTTAGAGAATCATTTGAAGGCTCCAAATGAATGATAAGAAAAGACTGCACGATGAAATGAGTTAATGTTAGAACCAAAAGATCGATGTTTCTAGATTTCATGAGTCGTTACAAGCATGTGTCGATAGTAACAGTGGAGTTGCAAGCTACCGAATGAACATAATGAGCTACAACTACATATCAATATCATGGAGGTGCCACAATATCGTGATACTATATTACGAGTCGGGAGAAATTCTTATCACGACCATGGCATTGGTGTAATGACTTGACCAGGAAAACATAATCAACAGATTTCATATCATGACAAATCATGAGTCATTATGCATAACTCTTATAAGTCACTAATAGTGTCATGATATCAGCAGCATAGACCAAATTTTGATATCAATTCATTATAGGAACCTATATCAAATCATGGGCCATTAGTGAAGTATTAAGAAATTGTCATTTTTTAGTTCACCTTGATTTATTGGCCATGATACCATATTACGAGTCATGGCAAAGAGTTTTTCTATATAAAGTCGAAGTCTTACAAGTCATAAAACTCGTCATGATCCATGACAGATAATTCAAATTTATTTTTCGATAATCTTTTGATGTGTTCTCAATATCAAATTGAGCTTTAAACTTGTAAAACACTCAAATAGAGTTTAAGTTAAATAAACATAATTAACTTAGGTGTTTTGATATGGATTATAATAGTTGTATGAAATAAATATGACTTCTCTATGTTTAGAGGAGGAGAGGTCGAGACATACGAAAGGAAAAAAAATATTTTAGGGAATGAGACTACTACTAGATAGACCAAGCCAAGATTTAACATCCTAGATCAAGAGGCGGTGCGGGCTGGTGGGATCGCACCTTTGGTCTCTTGTAGGCAGCGCGTCTACTTTTGGTTTTCCCTTTACGCTCATAGAGCCCCTCCACCCTGCATTGGGTTCCTTCTTCCTAAACTCTAGGGCAAAAGTATATATATACTTTATCCAATGTTCTAGATCTTGATTCTTCTGTGGGTTGATTTCTATTTCCATGAGAGAAATTACTTATTGATGTTTGATTGGTCGGTCCCCTCGCATTGGAGTGCTATGATCCTCAAGGAGACTTATTCCCTCTTGGTGTTTTTAGTCTCTAAATGCCATAGAAAAGGGAGGAATTAATTTCTCTTGATAATAAGGATAGAGGAAAAAAAAAGAGAAGGTTTTTGAGAAAGAAGATGAAGATGTTTTTCTTAAAGAAATTATGAATTAAGAATGAAATAGATTGAGAGGATCTCTAAAGGTAATGAAAGTAATCATGTGGTATCATTCATGTTAATTATTTCAGGTTTCTCATATATCACGTACCTATTGATTCATTCTCATTGAATTATTATTTTCAGTTTGGGTATAATATAAGATGTCGTAATCCTGATATGACAAAATTGTTCTATGACTGCTTTGTGATTTTTACTTGGCTGTTGGAGGATTTTTTTCATGTAAATTTGGTGTCTTTTTTGTTTGGTATTTTTTTGTACATGGTGTTGGTTTGAATTATTGAATAGATACATTAGAACTCGAGGAAGAATTTACAACATGTGGTATCAGAGCGATGTTAATTTGGGTGTTCCTTTTGTGTGAATAAAATTGAGGAAAACTAGTTAAATTGGATTATCATACTAATGTTGAATAATTATTCAGATTGAAACAAGGATGTAGGATATAATTCTCTACATGCAAAATATATGCTAGCAAGCACACTAACTATTCAAGTAATATAATGTAACAAGTACATAGTTATCGATCTCAAGAGGAACGCTGATGAATTATTTAATTTCATAGGTTAATAAAAGACGACATATGTTTTGGATTTGATTCAATTCAAAAAACTTAAAAGATATAAAAGATTCATAATGACAACTAATGATGTCTAGGACCTAAATGATGAAGATGATTAGGAACAAACGATGATAGCCTATGTAGTAATTGAATTTGACAATAAAGCAGACAATCGGATTACCGGACCGATTAAAAACACATGTGACATGATTTTCCTTAACGGGTAAACCAACTACGTACCTTAAGCCTAGCAAAACTAAGAGCACTCCTTAACATATATACTCTCATATTACTCAAACTTAAATATGTCTAAAATTATGTTCCTAAATTATTGAATCACCCTTAATGACATAACTCAACATATTGCAAAACCTAGTAGTCCTTACCGAATTAATAAGATAGGACATGCATTGCATATAATAGTTTACACTTCACAGTTAATAATCAATCAAATTCTATTAGAAGCATATAGCAAGCATGTTCATGGAAAAAGTAAAGTAACAGTAATGAAAACTAACATAGGTTTACAAGTTGTCATAGCAGTAAACTATTACAAATCAAAAATAAAAAAATAACAATTCTTGTTCAGAATGAAATAGTACAGAAAATTATCCCAACATGAATTAGAATGGGAGTATACTCTTCTGGACATCGATGGAGTTTTGCTCAATCTTCAATACGAGTGTACCGGGCAAACTTCTTGTTAGTTCCCTTCCAAGCAACTCCCCGCTCTTAACTTTAAGGCACAAGTTGGAGGTTCTAGGTATATTTAGAGCCTACATATCTCAGGTTAGGATTTCCCTTTCTAAAGTTAGGAAATATTTCCATGTTATTACAAGGAACATTTCCTTCAAATTCGTGATATTTTTTGTGGCTGATATTTTGCCTTGGAAACACTTCTATATCTTCATAAACTTGATTCCAAAGGCTATTGAATAGTTAGGAGTCCTTCTAGCATTAAAAAATCTCCAAAATATTGCCGTAATACAAAGGACCGTTCATCATGCCTCATGACTTCATCTTACGGCCTGTGAGACTTCGATTCACATATAGAAATGTGTCATTACGACCTATTATGTCAACTAACAACATGTAACACATGCATCGTTCAGAACTCACCACTACTAAATTCAGTACTTACGACCCGCGACATCAATAATAACCCATTAAATCCAAGTCTTCAATATCGTGTCGTTCTGTCCACATCATGACTTTCGTAGTGCCTCGTGAGGTGTATGGTAACGACCCATGAAGATGCCTAATTCACACTTCCATTCACACATAACAACCTCTTCATAAGTCACTAAATTCTTAAGTTAGGGTCGTCCTATCAGTTAGTGGAACGTGATGAACCTTATTTGTTGAATTTTTTATTTAAAAAAAACATAAATTTCAAAATGAATGATCAAATTATCAAATCGAGATATATTTACAAATCGAAAATCATAAGTCAGATTTAAATTCTCAATGCGATTTTTTTTTTGTACAATAGGTGTTAAAGAAAAAATGACATATATAAATCTATAGATTAGGTCATTATATATGGGCATCCTATGCATAATTATTAGTTTCGAAAGATGCATTTGAGTTTGATTTCATATGTTTTAGTATAATTATCATCTTTTGTGCATTTTTCCATTCTTTGCCCACATTATCCTACTTTCTCTTGCGAATCTTATATGATTGCATTTTTTTAAATCAAGTTGATATGGTTTGTGTATATTATTAGGAAGGTGAAGAAGCATAAAAAATAAACTTTTCACACTTGTGCAACCACCGCATCACAACTAAGCACCTAGCATGAGAAAAAATTGTTGAAAAGTGATAGAATTCTAACAACTCACATTTTTGTCATGACGAAAATATTCTTTACGGAAGCTTCCTATAAGGCATCAGAGAATATGTGTTTATACAAGAAAATCATATTCTGCGGAGAGTGTGAAGTTTATTGTTTTGGGCAAGAAACACAACTTTGGAGAAAAGGGAAAGGCCGAAGAATTCATAGTTATTTTCATTTTTATGATTGTTGCGATGTTGAACTCGATTATTTTTATTTTTTGGATGAACATTAATAGCTAATTTAGTTTTCTAGAGTTAATCAATTGCTTATATTATTATTCTAGTCAGTTTTATCTTTAGGTTCGTTTTAACACTATAGTGCATCATAGTTTTTTTTTCTTGTTGTTGATTACTCTTTATGATTTTGGGTAATGCCTCTTGTGTGCTTCACAAATTGACCAAATTTAAACTGAAATGTTAATTGTGGTCTACTATTGTTCTAATATTGCATGAATCCCTAGGAACAGATACATCTCGAGAAAGGAGGTGGTCTAATGTAGCACTGGGTCGAGAGGCTATTGTTTTACAATGTTCATCCAGTTACATAGAGCAGGGAGTTGATATGAAAGGATGTGAATTGTTTTGGCAATGACTTAAAGATAATTGTCCTTTGTCTATTCCCTACACTTGATTAGTAGTTGTGAGGGTCTGAATATTGGCTTGCACCTTTATAACTAATGTTAAGAGTTTTATGCATTAATATTAAGTGAATGAGTTGGAAGTTGCAGTCTTATGGATGTTGACTCCCCATCATTGCAAAAGCTGATTCACAATCTTAAGTGTTTTTCCTTGCTTGCTTGTGTTTTATGCACTATCTTAATCATATATTATTGTTTAGAATTGATCACTTGATTATTTCTACACCAAATACTAACTCTAGATCTTTCTTGTAATTGTGTTAACTCTACCTTCCCTTAACCTTTGCTATTAGTTACAATCTTGTTACCTAATTCTTGAAAATAGATATAAAAAAATTAGCATAACTTAGTTACCTACTTAGTTTCTAATTTAGGCTCTGTTTGGCATGTACTATAGGCTATTAGCGATAAATAGCGACTAGAGATTAACGATTAGCGGTAGTGAGTTAATTATTAAATTTAATAAAAGTGTTTGGCAGATGCAGCGTTTGAACCAATCAATAAATGTGAATTGAATAAAAAGGGTACAGATAATTATTTAAATAACTTGCATTAATATATATATATATATATATATATNTGGCAGATGCAGCGTTTGAACCAATCAATAAATGTGAATTGAATAAAAAGGGTACAGATAATTATTTAAATAACTTGCATTAATATATATATATATATATATATATATATATATTCATAAATTTAATAACACATTTTTATGTTAACTATTTTAGTATTAATAAATAATAATAAAATAAATAGCTGATCAAATGATTTATAAGTTAATAAAATAATAATAAATAATAAAAATGATCACGTAGCATAAAATAATAAGTGTATCATACAAATAATAATTAATATTGAAATATTTTGATGGTATATATGAAAATAAATTTTAATATGCTTGTATCTACCCTAGATATTAGTCTTTCAAGCGCCTCAAAACACTAAGTTCCAATCGTTTGTTGCTATTAATAATTATGTTTGTCAAATACATTAAATAGTGTATTGACTTAGTCTACACGCTACATGCTATTGTAAATGCTATTTTAAAGGGAAAAAAGAATGTTAGTGCACTTGTATAGAAAATAACGACACTTTTTGAACAAGTGAATAGTGATTATTTTTTTTGTACAGAAAGTAACGTTACTTTCTAGTGCACTACACGCACTACACTAAAAATGTGCTACATTAAAAGTGCCCTCTATTTTAAAGATGTGTCAAACAGAGCCTTAATCACTTCATTCATGAATTTACATCTTATTAGTCTAATTTCTTAGTTAGATTTTGATGATTTAGTCCTTTAATTATTTTTGCCTTCTTGTGTACTATTTGAGATCCTAGTAGAAATTATATATGCACACACTTGCGGCTAATATTGTATCTAAGGTTTTACAATTGATTCTTCCTATTGATGTTTATTTCATCTCCACGCCTCATTATTGTCTTCTTCGTAGGCACTGTTTGACATGTCTTAAAAATAGCGTATACAACAACGTGTAGCGTGTTGACTAAGTCAATATGCTAGTTAAAGTGCTTGGTAAGTACACTTAATAATAGTCACAAACTATTGAAACCTAACATTTTGATATGCTTGAAAGTAGCTACTAGTGTGTTGAAATTTATTTTCTAATATACCCTCAAAATATTTCATTATTTACTATTTGTATGATTACATTTATTCTTTTATACCATGTGGTCACTTTATTATTTATTATTATTAAAATAGATAAAATAAAATAAGTTATTAAATTTAGAATATATATAATAATGTAAACTATTTAAATAATTATTTATATTATTTTTAATCATTTTATGTTTACATCGCATTTGCCAAACACTTTTATGAAATTTAATAATTAACTCTACTAGTTAATCTCTATCCACTATTAATTATTCAAACCGCTCATATATGCCAAACAGAGTCGTATGCCTACATGTTTAATGTTACAACCTTATTTAATTTCCTGTGTATAAATATGAAATGATGCATAAATAAACACATCATATCAGGTCATATTTAATTAAGATATAAAGTATAGAAGTAGCCATTATCCCTACTTTATACCCAAACAAGTTACTTTATATCCATAAATATCGAGGACAATATTGACTCTAAAATGGTAGTTATACATTATTTAAGTATCAAGTTGGAAAAATTAATAGATGAGGATGACAAACAGTAGGTTGTAGTCGAATTTTCAGTAGGTATAAATTTCATTAGTTATACCTATGTTATATATGATGACTTTTAAATCAAATAGGGACACTTTACACAATGGAGAATGGCTAAAGTCTAGTGATGTTATGTTGCAATAATACACATAATGCATGAACTACTATTACATAATATGAGTGACCATTTTCATAATTTCACATCACATTTTTTTGAATTATAAAGAGTTGGAGACCATGGATCTCAAATATTAATTAACAATTGCACGAAAAAATAGTAACCAATAATGGCCAACTACTTCATACAAGAAAACAATAGAGAATGTACTTAATTGATTAGACTAGCAAAGCATGCATGCCAATAAAAACAAAATAAATCTAATTGTGGTGCCTCACTCTATCTCATGTTATGATTCTAATTCAAAATGGATGTGTCTAAAGCCAATTCTCTTTCTGCAATCGTTGTTGTGCTTCTCAAGGATCTCAATCGAACCTCGACTTCTCTCATGGTGGGTCTTTCACTTCCTTTTAACCTAAGGCAAATCTCTGCAAGTTTGGAAAGTTCATCGAGTTCTTCTCTTGTTCCTTCATCCATAACTCGAGTCTCTATTAATTCAAAGTGTCTATTTTCCCTCAATGCTTGGAGAAATTGCATTGCTAAGTTCTTTTCTTCCTGGTCTGGAGCAAAAAAAACTGGCTTTTCCCCTGTTAACAATTCCAAAAGAATAACTCCAAAGCTATAGACATCACTTTTCTCAGTTAGTTGGCATGTTTGATAGTATTCTGGATCTAGATAACCGAATGTGCCTTGAACAGCCGTCATTTTGTAGTTTTGATCCAAAGGAATAAACCTTGAAGCTCCAAAATCTGATATTTTTGCTGTATAATATTCATCCAAGAGTATATTTGAGGATTTCATATCCCTATGAAAAATAGATGTGGAAGCATATGAGTGCAAGTATGCAAGTGCTCCTGCAGCTTCTATAGCAATTCTTAGACGATCTCTCAAAGATAATGTTGACATGTGTTCTGGATCGTGGAGATGATAAGAAAGAGTTCCATTTGAGATGAACTCATATACTAATAATGGGACTTCAGTCTCGAGACAACATCCAAAAAGTTTCACCACATTTCTATGATTGATCTGAGATAGAATAACAACTTCATTTATAAAGTCATCTATCTCTCGTTTCATTGTGATTTTAGATCGTTTAATTGCAACTACACGTTGATCTGACAAAATTCCTTTGTAGACTGTTCCATGTCCACCGTGACCAAGAATTCTTGAACAATCAAAATTGTAGGTGGCCATCTCGAGTTCTTTCAAGGAAAATATTTTGGTTTTCTGAGCAGCATCATTGTTGGAGGCAATGAGTTGTTGCAACAATAATCCATGATTTTGTCGAAAGTATTTCTCCCTTTTTCTTTTTCGACTTATCTTCTTCCATTTTGAAGTAGCAAAAATTGATAATACAATAGCAAATAATGTACCAGTTCCGACGCATGCACCAATGGTCGCACCTACATATATAATTTTTCTTAATAAGATGTAATCTATGTTCTCTTCCATTTCCATGCCTATTGGCTTTCATCATTTTTGTCATTAATGAATATAATCTATGTAGTACTTAGCTAAAAAAAGACTTTTTTTCTTGTTATGGCTGCATATCCCTTTTGTAGGATCGCCATCCATCCCGGGAGGACAGGTGCAAGAGTAGTTCCCGAAAGTATTAACACAATCACCATAGCAAACATATCGTGCTCGATCCTGACATTCATTAATATCTAACAAGAGATAGGGCATCCCAAGATATAAGTTTGGTGAAACATTTTATACTGATTGAGAAAATAATATAGCTAGAATGAAAAATGCACACAAATTCTAAATCCATGTCGGGCTTTCATAATTAATTTGTTCCCTTTAATTTTGTAGATTAGTAATATGTTAAATCATCATATTATAACTTCACTTGGCGTATGCATGGTAGTCGTTGCTCTCTTTTTTTTTTTTTTGGTTGCAATATATGATTAAGAATGGGGAAGTAAGTACCTTTGCAGCCATCTACAAGATATGGATTTCCTTGGAAACCATCCATGCATTTGCAATTATATCCCGTGCGGTTCCTCATAGAGTTGTCCTTCGTGATGTTCGCATTGACACATACACTGTAATTGCTCCGACAAGCGAATTCGCCACTTTTCAGGCTGGCCTCTGCGCAGGATTCATACCTGATTCCCCAGTCATAAATAACTCGACGTTGGAGACGGAGGTACGCGAACGAGTTATAGGATTTCCAATTGGAGTTTCCGCCATCATCTATAGGACTTCTAGCAGATAGTTGCCAATCGTCCAACGAGATATTAATTTGATCCCCCGCGAAGTTATAGAATGAACTTGTGAAAAGTGGAGGATTCAACGTATCGTTACATGTAAGAGCGAATGATTTATCTCTATAGCTGTAAAGCCCAGAAATTCTAATTAGATTAGAATTCAATTTTGACTAATTTGACTAAGGGCATTTAAGTAATTTTCTCACCACAAACCCCTATATAAAGACCTAAACCCTCATTATTTCTCTCCACCTCTCATTATTTTCTGCCCTGGCCGTCTCTCTCCCTCAACCCTCTCTCTCTTCCTCTCTTTCTCTCTAGGTAAGCCTTGATCTTCTCTCTCAAGGTTATTATATTATTCATCTCCTCATGATTTGGAGATTCATGCCAGAGNGCTATGTGTGAACCTCTTTAACAATGGAGCTAAGCCTCTCACAAGAATATAAATAATATGCTCTCTTACAATCTCTCTTTTACAATTGCACATTCAAGAATAGGACAGAAAAGAGAATATTCAACAACTTGGGCTCAAAAGACTTGAAGACTTTGATCTCCCTTTAATGCTTAATGTTTTCCCTTGAAGCTTCACTTATTTTTTACCTTCAAATGCTCTCTTATAGTCTCTTATCTTCAATATAGCCATTGCACACTTTTTTTCCTTTGATTTGACACAAGAAAACTAGTTTTTGTGACTTTTCAGCTCGCCAGCGGTCGACCGCTCCATCATTGAAGTTGCACCGGTCGACCGCTACTCTGCACCAGTCGATTGTTTCTCCTGAATCAGTTTGATAGACCTGCACTGTTTTGATAATAACTCTCTGCACTGATATCTAATTGATGTGATTCTTGATTTTTTGGAAAGATAAGAAAGTTATCTACATTTTATCTATTAATTTCTCCATCTAAATCAGATGGGAAGAAGATCAACTATTGATGTAAACTTCAGTGAATATAATTTTACCTTAAACTTATAGACCTTCACTATTTTGTATATAACTTTTTGTATAGATTTTTAAATGAGACGATTCTTGAATGTAAAGAAAGATAACAGAATTATCTACAATTAATATATTCATGTCTCAATCTAGATCTAAAGAAAACATAGACAAATATTAACTTGAACATCAGTGCATATAATTTGACTTTAAAACTTTCACACACTCGTCCGTATTTTATTATCTGCACATTATCTTTTTCAATGCTTTCGTAAGGTTTTCATCATCAAAGAATATAATTATGACACTAAGTAATAAGGTCATATTTTCAACAATAGAAGTATCAGCAGTAGAATTATCAGGCAAAACAATATCAATCTGTACACTTCCAGGAGATTCAGGTGAATCAGGTGAGGCCTCTGAATGATCATATTGTTCTTGTCTAAAAAGGATTGGCCTGGTACAATCATCAAAAATGACATGTGTGATAAATTGTTGAGAAATAGCTTATCATATGAAACATGAGTTTTTTCCTTTGGCAACATAAAGGGAAATAATCTCTCACAAAATTTAACATCTCTGCTTATTGTAATTTTATCATTTTCCAAATTTAGTATTTTGAAGCCTTTCTGAGTCATGGAGTATCCAAGAAATGCACCATGTATTGCTCATTTGCTCGTTTATCAAATTTATTAGTTAGAGTCTTATTGGTCATATAGCATAAACACCCAAACACTTTGAGGTGATCCAGCAGTGGTTTCTTACCAAAAAACTTCTCAGAAGGAGTAACATTACCAAGTACTTTAAGAGGTAACATGTTGATGGCCTGGACTGCCATCTTAATGCTCTCTCCCCAAAATTTAATTGGCAATTTGGATTGAAACATCAAAGCTCTTGTTGTTTCTAATATGTGTATGTTTTCTCTCCACAACTCCATTTTGTTGTGGAGTATATACATAGCTTATTTGATGAAGAATTCCCTTGAAAGAAAGAAAATCATCATAGAGTTTGTTCATATATTCTAGACGATTATCTGTTCTGACAATTTTAACCTTTGAGTCATATAAGTTCTCAACCAAAGAGATAAAGTGCATAAGTATTTTACTGCAATCAGATTTCTGATTCAACAAATAGACCCATGTCACTCTGCTAAAGTCATCCACAATTGTAATGGAATATTTGCTACCATCATGAGTAAGACACTTGTAAGGACCCCAAGTGTCAATATATAACAAATCAAAAGGTTTAAGACTATGATCAGTCTTTGCAGAAAATAGGAAAAGGAAACTTAGCATGCCTTGCAAGAGGACAAATACTACAATGTAGTTCATGTATCTTATTACAAGCTGAAAAAGGCAGAATATATTGAAATCTATCTATAGGACATGACCAAGTCTTTGATGCCATAGTTGTACTTCTGATCCAATGTTTGAAGCTACAAGACAAGAACTCCTTCTCTCCATGTCTTCAGCATTATAAACCAGGTAATAAAGACCATTTGTCCTTCTACCAATCTGGTATTCCTTCCCACTGCATTGATCATGTATTACACAAGTATCAGAAGAAAACACCACTGAGCATGACAAATCTTTAGTTAACTGATCCACTGAATCTAAATTGAATTTAAACTCAGGAATACATAGTACATTAGTAAGTTTCTTTCATGGACTTATAATATAAGACCCTACATGAGTAACTAATGAAACACTTCCATTGGGTAAGGTGACAAAATTTTTTGTATTAGTCAATTTTTTGACATCAACTAGCCAATTTAGTTGTGATGTCATATGATGATAAGCTCATGTGTCTAAAATCCAGGCATTGTGCCTTTTTATAGAAGCATTACCTGCCAAATTTGCAGTTGTAACTAAACTAGAAGATGAAACATCATCCTTATTTAGTAATTGCATCAAACGTTGGTACTGCTTTTTATAGAAGCATTACCNCTTTTTATAGAAGCATTACCTGCCAAATTTGCAGTTGTAACTAAACTAGAAGATGAAACATCATCCTTATTTAGTAATTGCATCAAACGTTGGTACTGCTTTTTATAGAAGCATTACCTGCCAAATTTGCAGTTGTAACTAAACTAGAACATGAAACATCATCCTTATTTAGTAATTGCATCAAATGTTGGTACTGCTCTTCTGTAATCATAGAACTAGCTAAATTGTCATAATTTCTCTAGTCTTCCCTACCTGTGAACAATTTTCTTGCTGAACCACTGCATTATTAGCAATCCCCGGATTCCTCCCTTTGTTAAATTTATAGTTTGGCGGGAATCCTATCAGTTTATAGCACTGGCTTTTCCTATATCCAACCTTCTTACAGTAATCACAAACCATATTATAGTCTCTTTTTTACTTTCCTGAGTTATTCTGCAATTTGCTTCCAAGAAAGACTACATTATCAGAATTCGTGCCATAGCTTTTTAACTGTCTTTGTTCCTCTTCTATAAGCAGTGGGTAGGCCTGATTAATGCTTGATGGAGGATTCATCAGCATGATTTGAGTTCTAGCATGTCCAAAATTATCATTCAGACCCATCAAATACTTGTACAGATTTTGATGTTGCAGGTATTGCATGTAATCTTTAAGAACATCCAAAACAAGTAAAGGAGGTATAATTAAGGAAAGATTTTCCCATAAGTTCTTAAGCTTTGTATAATAATCTGCTATAGTGAGAGATCCCTGAGTTATGGTATAAATTTCATTCTGAAGTGAGTATATTTTCATACCATTTTGCTTTCCAAACCTTTCTTTGAGATCAGACCATATAATTCTAGCACTCTGGGTATATGCAGCCTTACTAGTCAGGCCTTTAGCCACAGTACTAACCATCCAAGAAATAACCAACGCGTGGCACCTTTTCCATTGCGGATGAAGGCTACTATCAAACTAATCCACCAAATAAGTTCCACCCACAAATCCTTGCTTATTTTTAGTAAGAAGAGAATTAAAGAAAGCACTACACCATTCAGCATAACTATTTGAATCTGTTAACTGATATGGAATCAAGATCTGACCATGTGAATCAGATGAATTCAGACATAAAGGACTAGAGACATCCATCAATGATAATCACAAAAGAAGCAGAAGAATCATTCATTCGACATCTCTAAAGCCTCCAAATGAATCCCAGATCGAAAGAACTCCAAGATTCAGATCAGAAATGAAATCACAATCCAAATTAGAAGACCAAGAGAAGTGTGAAGAAAATTCTAACAAACTTCTCATAGAAATAAAGCAGCATTGTTGTAGATATAAGCTCCTTGGATCGGCTTTGATACCATGTCAAAACCACTGGATCTCCATGGAAGACGCAACATTAACAGAGTAAGGAACATGACAAGAAGAAGAAAACCAGATATTTTGGGGGAAGGACTAAGAGGTATTTTTCTTATTTCATCCTCAGAATCAAAGCACATAAATAATGCCACAACAACTACTTAAGTAACATAGTCTAACATGCTACCAATGTAACACTAAACCATAAGCCTCGATTGCAGTGTTACTTGCAGAGCTCATACTCCGCAGGCGAGGGTGCACACCTACGCAATGCGCAGGCGCCCCGCGGCTCCCTACGAGTGCGTGTACCAGGCACAAGTATTACGCCTCTAGACCATGGTCTATGTGTCCGTGGGCTTCGGCGTGGTAGAACTCGAATTGGCGTAGCTCAACTTCCAAAGTGTTGAGATGTTGAGCAAGATCCGCGTCCTCTTCGGCAACTCGCTGGAGGCGTCCTCCACATCGGCTACTCTTGCCAGTGGGTCATGGTTCCCGCTGCAGCTTGTGCGCGAGACAGCGACGCCAACTCTGCCCGCTACCAACCAAGGGGAGACGGATCCCTTGGTGCTATGGCTTTCGGATCCCATGATTGAGATGAAGGACTCCGTCTCTCCGGCCACTGCCGTCCCCGCCAATGAGATCTCGGTCGCCAAATGCAATCCAACTCGAGAGCAATCCGAGCTCCAACACGCTAATTGAGAACCACAACTCCTCCATCCAAATCCAGCAGCAGTTGACGCACCACAGCAGTAGCAGCAACAACCTCCAGAACCAAGTCTTCTTCAACAATGGCGGCAACAGTGGCGGCAACCTCCAGAAGCAGACCTTCTTCAACAATGGCGGCAGCATTAATAGTTACACAAATAACAACACTGGCAACCTCAATTTCTCTGACTTCATATCTCCGAGCAGAAGTTGGTTGTTCTGCCACGATATTATTTGATACCGGAGCTACTCACTCTTTTATCTCCGAGGATTTTGCTGCTTTAATAAATCTGAAGGCAAAGGATGCCAACTACCCTATGGAGATCTCTACTCCTTTGGGTGTTATTCATACTCATCGGTATATACCTAATATACCGGTAAGGATCGAGCAGAAGGAGTTCCTTACAGACCTGGTGATTATTCCGATGACGGACTACGACATCATTCTTGGTATGGACTGGCTGTCATACCACGACGCACGCATGCATTGTCTCAAGAAGAAGAT